>JAJOOO010010677.1:0-13763 GCA_029582685.1 Solanum piurae
TTGGGCCCCAGCCCAACGGCTAAAAGGGCCCAACGGCTCCTTAACGTTCACATTTAAAAAAATAATAATAATAATTAATTTGACCGTTGAACCGAACCGGAACCGGTTCTTACCGGACCGGATCAACCGGATAAAAATCCGGGTTCCGTTTCGGTACCGGTTCCGGTACCTATAAGACCGGTTCCTTACCGGTTCAACCGGTACCGGTAAGACCGGTACGGGAACCGGACCGGAACCGGACCGGACAAAAACCGGTCCGTTTGCCAGCCTTATTTGGTACTCACCCCTTGCTACTACATTTTTTTGTAGGTTACTAGCCCGGACCTTTGTGATATATTCTCTTCTTTTCCGAGGCTTCTTGGAGATTTGTGAGGTAGTTATTTGCCAACTCAGCAGACCTTCTTACTCCTGTTTATGATCTTGTTCTACTCTAGAAACAATGTCATATGAGACTTGTATTTTTCTTTTGATTCAATTGTAATACTTTAGAGGCTTGTACATGTGCCAATCAGATTTTGGGGGTATTTTTGAGTTTATTATAAAAATTTCCGCATTTTATTGTAATGGTTGAGTTTTAGGCTGACTTGTCTTGGTGGGTTAAGATGAGTGTCATCATGTCCATTTTTGGGTCGTGACAGATGATTACTTAAATATATGCTAGCTTGTAATATTATGAATCTTATTTGATTTTGATGTGTCCAAATACATTCAGATATTTAAATTTAGGTGTAATTTGTTTTAGTTACATTATATCCAAGTGGATTCGTATGTATCTGAAATACATAGACAAATCTCGCTCACCTCCTTTCTATCTCGCTCGTGTATTTGTTATCCTAGATACATGCCACTCACACCAAATACATGTAGTGTGATTCGCATGTATTTGGGATACATAAACAAATCTCGTTCGCCTCCTTGTTCAACTCATCTTTCTTACTATTTCAGTGTATTTTATAGAAAAAAATATCTAGGTGTATCTGACTTGAAATTTGGTGTGAAATTATTAAATTAGTAAGATAAAATATAATTATTTCAAAATATAAAAAAAATTAATAAATATTGTAGAAATGTTTGTGTAATTAGATAGTTTAAGCTTCCAAAAAACATGAATCCACCAAGTCAATTCGTGCATTTATGCAAGTATAATTCTCCACTTATTTTACCCCAATTAGCTAGTATGATGCCTATTATTACTAGGCGTGTCAAAAGAATATGAAAAACTGATCAAACCAATCGACCTAATCAAACCAAACCGATTTATGCAAATTTTTTAAAATAAAATTATGGACTTTTATTCAAGTGTATAACCGTCCTGAACAATTGGGTCTTTGCTAAACTCGAAAAATTCCCTAATCGAACCGAAGAACCTTACGTGTATGTAATATATTTTATATATTACCAATATGCTAACTTTTATATATAAATATATTTTATAATATTTCTCAAAATATAAATAAAACTTAGGTCCTAGGCCTCTAGTGACGGGACGACTTTGGGTCTTTACTCTTTAATTAGCCTTTAATATATTAAGTTTAAAATTAAAAGATACTATAATAAATACTATATTATACAATACGGCAAAACCTATGCAAGCACTCATATTAAATGTTAAAGATCAAACAATATAGCAACAATGTTTTACATTCTTGACTTCTAGGTGAAGAACTAAATTGCATCTTCAAGAACATATTTACGAAAGAAATATTTTAATAGTAATATATTTTGAGGTGATATTTTAAAAGTAAAAAAAATAAAAAAAATCAATTGAACCGTACCGATAAAGAGAAACCTATACTATTGAAATGGTTTTAAGAAATCTAATTTTAGTTATACATTATAACATACCCAAAAATTAAGATAATATAATTTTAAAAAAATAATTAACCGAACCGTTCCATTGACCCCTAATTATTACATGTCAACATTCCATGAATCCACTAATTACTATTCTTAGCTATATCTTTCTTGTCCTCCACAAGATTTTGTTTCCTTTTCCTCTACAACATTTAGTTAAGTAGTGGACTACTCCAATCTTCCTATTTCTTGAACAATTACCAGCACTTGGGGAAAAAAGCATACTATTTATTAGCATCATGATCTCATAGAATAGAATAATTACTGTTTCTTCAACTTCCTATAGAATATCTTTTAAAATAGTTATCCGCACTAAGTTAGGATTAACCAAAAAGATTTTTATAAATTATAAAATGAACACAGACTATTTTTCTAGGTTGTTCTCCAATAGTTGTTTGTTATGAAACTTTATTATATTGTTCTATATTATTTTAAAAAAAATTAAAGTTACACCATTAAGTGGCGCAATCCTCCATTCAATTAAAAATTAAGTTATTTGCCTTCCTTCAATCTCGCTCCTCACTCTCATATGTATCTGGCATCCCAGATACATGATTTATACTAAATACATACAAAATGCTAAAAATAATGTAGTTACTTGGAATTGAACTCAAGTAATTTTTATGACTTTGAACAATTCTACCACTTAATCACACATGCTCTTTGATAAAATACTTTTATCGTTTTAATTTATACTCTTCAACTATAATTTTGCATTTCAAAAATTGACCATATCGGGATATCCATAGAATTTTGTAAGATAACTAGTAAAAAACGAGGGACTGCAATGGTTATAACTAGTAAAAAACGAGTGACTGCAATGGTTTTCTTTAAATAATATTTAAAAGGGAAAAGGGTCAAAAATACCCTTCAACTTTGTTTTATTAGTTGACTTTACCCTCGCCGTTAAAATGAAGTTAATTTTACCCCTCCCGTTACTAATTTCACCAAATTTACCCCTCAATTGGATGGAAAATTCAAATCAACTAAAATTACCCAATTTCAATTAAATAACCCAATTTTTTCTCTTTTTAATCCGAACTCGACCCATTTATAACAAATTAAAACCCCAAATCAAGCTCCAGCAATCCCCATTCATTTTCTCCATTTTTCGGCGAAACACCACCAAAACAACCTCCAAACAATCACCTGAAACCACCACTCAAAACCACCAGAAACGACATCAAGCAGAAAACATTAACAAACCCATTTTCCTCTACTTTCCGGTGACGACAACAAAACCTTTCTTCTCCATTTTCGGCCAGTTCCAAGCTGGAACAATATTAAGCAAACCACCTACCGCCGGAATCATTCAAACAGCCGCGAAACCGACCTGAAACAGCTCTCAAACACTACCCTCTCCACGCCAAAATCCAATGGTAAAAACACACTTCAGCCCACCAGAACCCAGACCTCCATCATCCAAGCTAAAATAACCAGCAAATGACCACTAGTTCTCCGACCTCCAAACAACCAACCAACAAAACCCCGACCAAAACCCCATCGGAAAACAACTGAAGCACCGCTAACAGATCAAACCAACAACACAATCAGGCGAGAATCAAGGCTCGAAAACAACAGCCACAACTTCATATCCAGCTAGGCTCAACAAGCAAGCAATAACATAGTTTTAGATCTGACTGCAGGAAAGCAAAATCCGATCATTGAACGAGCTCCAAGCTCCGACCACACTAGTGTGCTAAATCTCACTAATCTTCTTCATATACTTCCTCTATTGAATGTGGTCATGGAGGAAACCCACTGTCAATCTTGGATGGGATTTTCATTGCAGTCAAGGATGACAGTGATTGCTATTTTCATCCAGGTATTTGTTTAACTTCAAATTTCCTCCGTAAATATCTCTGTCATTTTTAGCTAAACAAATTTCCCTGCTAAAAAGTGAAGGTGGTTCTAAATGGTTTCATGAGGTTTTCCAAGTGAAGGCATATGGGGTTTCTATGTCAAAATTATGAAATAGTGGTGCAATTTTAGTAGGAAGGACAAATATGCATGAGTTTAACTACAGAACATTTGCTGTCAATATTAGTAGTATGTGTTTCAATGGAAGAAGGAGATGGAGAAGATTAGAGAGATGAGTTTAGGGTTCTAATTTGATATAAATGGGTCGGGTTCGGATTAAAAGAGAAAATCGGGTCATTTACTTGAAATTGGGTAATTTTAGTTGATTTGAGTTTTCCATCCAATTGAGGGGTAAATTTGGTGAAATTAGTAATGGGAGGGGTAAAACTAACTTCATTTTAACGGTGAGGGTAAAGTTAACTAATAAAACAAAGTTGAGGGGTATTTTTGACCATTTTCCCTATTTAAAATTTATTTGTATTTTTGCTCGAAAAAACCGACATAATCAGCTTTCTATTTTATTTTTTATTTTTTAAAAAAAAATCGATGATAATCAGTTTACCCTATCAGTTTTCTATTATACAAATTTTATAAATCCAGAATTTGTATAATTTGGTTCTTGGTTGTATAAATTCAAAATTAGTATATGCTTACCCTAGATATCTGTATACGTTTTATTAAAAAAAATCATAATAAATTACCCTGTTTGTATATTGGCAAGTGAAATATACAAACAAAGTTCTGAAAAAGTCTTACATGTATAAATACAAAATTTGTATATACTTACACTGTTTGTATATTTGCAAGTCAAATATACAAACGGACAAGCGAAATACACAAACCGCAACCTCTATTTGTGATAATTGAATTATGAGATCCTTTCGAACGAGCTAAGAGAATCTTATTTATTCTCTTTCGTTTTGTTAATTGAGGAAATAATTGGAAAATCAAAAGGCAAGTACAAAAATGAGTAAGAACCCCCAGTAGAGACTGGTACGATGAAACTTAACATTTTGTTCGTTCGGGTTTGTATATTTGCAAGCGAAATATACAAATTACAGCCTCCATAGCAAATGAAACTACAGTTATGAAGAGCAATTACCAAAACTATAGCTATAGATCCTTATTATATATATATTATCTTTGTTATTTCTAAAATTTTCTCCTCTTAATATGTCAATTGCTCCTAACTTGGAGTTGAGAAAAAGTGGATCAACATAAACCAGACCAACTAACCAATTGGGCTTATCTAGGTAAGCCCAAATTGAACCAACCATTGAAATGGATTAATGTGGTTTTACCCAAATTTATTCAGAAAGTGAGTTATATCCAGCCCAAACTTGGAATTAAGGATTTGATAGTTACAC
Source organism: Solanum piurae (assembly GCA_029582685.1). NCBI lineage: Eukaryota > Viridiplantae > Streptophyta > Magnoliopsida > Solanales > Solanaceae > Solanum > Solanum piurae. The sequence continues at coordinate 5,082 of JAJOOO010010677.1, forward strand.
ACTTACACTTAACACTAATATATACCTTAAATAAAAGGAAAAACTACAGAAATCTCATAAAACTAATTACATCTTATTCCAGAAATTTTCTCAATTACAAAAAATCCCTAATTTTTCATTGCTCTCAGATACATTCCTTGGTTGTATGATACAACAAATGATGCATTACTTAATGATAGGGATGTATCCGAGAGGGTATAGGGATGTATCCGAGAGGGGATGTATGTATCCAAGAGGGGATAGGGATGTATCCGAGAGGTGATTTTTGAAATTTTTTTAAATGGTAGGGAATTTTAGAGATTATGATATCTTAAGTTATGTATTCATGTTATTTTTTCTAAATAAAAAAACACATGTTCAAATACTAATTTTATCTCATAATCTTAGAATCACGAGATAAATCACATGTCAAAATTTCTACTATTTTTTTTTTACTTATTCTGCACCTTGAATTGTAATTTTGAAACTGAATTAAATCATAACTCACGAATATAATTGCATCACAATAATCTCACGCCAAATAGTCATGAATTGCAACAATGGTCCGTTGAATTAAGTTCATGAATAGTCCCACATCTTAGGGTGTGGTTGATACGGAGAAAAATATTTTAAATGAAAAATACTTTTCTTCTTATCGAGCACACTCTTAGTTGAACGCATAATAAACCCAAAACAAACAAACCCATCTCCAAAAAAAATTGCAAGTTGTGTGACACTCTTAATTATATGTTTATCAATCAATGTATCATGAATTGATATTGACATAAAAATTATCTTTGGAAATAAAAAAATAAAATAAAAAAAATGAGAGGAAGTAGTTAGAGGCCCAACTATATTTCCAATTTTTTTTTTCTAGTTTGACATTTGCACATTAAATATATAGTTTTTTCAGCATATTTTTGTGACTTATTATAGTTTATAATTAACCAGGACTATTAATTACCAAACCACGAGCATCGTGTTTTAATTTAAAAGAAAAGAATAATAAATTTTACACCTAATCAGGATTACAGGAAAATTAAATTTTACACCTAATCAGGATTAGGAGATTCAAAACAAATTTGTCCATAAATCATACAACTCTATAAACTTTCTAGCTTTTCTCGTTGTTTGCGATAAATTTCAAGCTCAAACTACAACTATTTATAAAATATGAAGAAAAAATTATTGATGAATATTTGTGAGTACAGTTATGTTTGTTCGTTGATTCTTTTTTCAGAATTTTCTTTGTGACTCAAGTTAGTAGCTCTTTATACCTTACGATTTGGACCTCCTTACAAATGTATTTGATCAGTAGAAACGTCGGGCAACAAAAGACAATATTTGATATCTTGATCTCTTTGTGAATATTTCAGGAATTTATCAAATTTTGATGTCCATCGTTTTCAGTTGAAAATGTTAAATTTCATCACCCAAAAAATGCATTAAAAACATTATATTAAAATAAAAACATAAAATGCGGTCCCCTTTTAGTAAAGTATTATTAACAAATAAATAAATCAATAAAAACACATCACTATCTTTGGACTTAGCCAAAAATCACGCATGCTACGTATATACACAAAGATAAAAGACAACAACCAACACCAAACACAAAACAAAGAAACAACATAACATGAAATAAAACTAGTAATGTTTTTTTTTTCTCTTTTAATGGGTCGTATGCATCATGAATCCGAAATAATTATTGCCCAATACAGATACCAATCACCATTCACCGAAAACCAGAAATACACAGAGTGTTCCACTGAATTCATGTTACCTTCCACCGACACAATTAGGGCCAAAGCTACAACTTCAGCTACGAATTCTACATAATTCAGTAATTTTGACTCACATTCTATATTTTTACTTTAAAATTAACTTAATATGTATAAATAACTTATGAAAACTCTAGTAAGTTAGGTTTTCTAGAATCAAGGGCTCAAACTCAAAATCTTAATTTTATCTTTGAACAGAAATATCGAATAAATTTGCTCATGAAGGCCTAAACAAATAAGTAGTAAAAAGAAGTCACTTCAGTATATATTTTTTTTGTCTCTACCGATGATTTGAACCCGGTCTTATATTAATTTTCACCCGCTTCATTGACCACCCGCCTTCTGTTAGGTGCAACTAATAATGCTTTACATGCCAAAAATCACCGTGATTACAAGATAGATGAAATCATTAACTAGACATGTAAGGATAGCAGTTAATTAACACATGAGATTCTCCATCCTTTTTTAACATAATTGGTTTATATACCAAAGTTTTCAGTTTCATCATAATTACTCTTTTATTATTTTATTTTTTATCTTTAGTACTTCAGTAATCGTATTATTTATTGTTGTTATTATTTTACTTTACGTACATACTTAACGTATGATATGTTTTACTTGAGTCTAGATCGATGTATATTGATAACAATTTCTCTATCTTCACAAGATAAAATTAACTAAGATCACATACACATCACCCTGTCCAGACCCGACTGATACAATACACATGATTTGTAAGTAACATGACATGATCAAGTAAAAAGGAGCAAGAAAGTGATAGTTGGGACCCAAATTACTCACCAAATATGCACTTGGCCATATACACAGCTAAGACATGAATGAGACATGTCCACAAAATTTCATTATCATAACCAGTGGTTCAATGTCTGTTGGCTGTTGCTATCTATGCTTATCAAATGTTACATAACTTCTGGTAATTATTTTTCAAAAGTTCTCTTATTCTAGTTTTATTTAATTTTTTGCCCTTTGCTTAAAACACCCATTGAGCCCATGGAATAGCCAACTTTAACTGTGTTTTCGGTACGAAGTTAACTTATTTTCTTGTGTTCGATATGCAACCAGATAATATTATGAGTTGGGGTGGGTGGTTGTAGAGGTGGGGGAGGAGACAAGCATTCGTTTTTCTTACTTTCATTATGAAAGTTATTTCATCATTTTCAAGATTCCTAAATATTTCAACACAGGGAAAAACAAAGAAAATATTTTCCTCCGTATCGAACATACTCTGAGTGGACAATGCAAGGATGAGCAAAACTAAATTCATCACATAACCATCACTAGTAATTACACAAAATGTGTTCATGTTGCATCAAAAAACAAGCTTAAAAAAACCAAAATCAACACAAAATACAGTTTACATTAGCCATTCGAATAAACGAAACATACATGGAATGAAACTAGTAGCATATTGGACAACAAAATATCCTTAACTTGTTAAGAATCAATAGCAGAGCAACATATACCTAAAGCAACAGCTAACAGAAAGATAGCATCGCCGCTACAGTTGCTGCCAATGCGACAAGGAAAACAGCAAATGGTTGCAACTTGATAAGATCACGCGGAAAAGGGCAAGAGAGTGCAGCAAGCGCAACAACTTCCAGAGGATCCTAACTGAGGTACATGTCATCGACTCATTAACTGAGAGATATGAACGAGACATGACTAAAGACTTCAAAAGCACAGCTACTGCTTCAATAGAATGATGGAATTAAGAAGCCATAAGGGTCTTCGATCTGCTTTTCTAGCTTACGAGATTCAGGGAAGTCCTCTTTACCACACAACGTCTCAGCTTATTTCTGCTTATTTATTCACATTATGTCACAAGTACCAATACTACTAGAACCCGGACTAGTATCAGCAGGAGCATAGAAGCTCAAAGAGTATCAAGTCCTAGAGACTTGGCTTTCACCTTCAAGGATCTCAAGTAACAGATTGCTTCGTCAATGACATCCATCGAGTCTTTTCCTTTCCCTCCAGGGATTATTTTCTGCAAAATGCTTATCGTCTCGAGAATTTGATCTTTTCTTGGCCTCTTTTTCCCAGATAGAGAAACCAATTCTGAAACTTGATTATTATGACTGTTCCCACAACTGGATTCTGCATCATCTTCTAAGTCGGAACAAGTAAAGGGTTTTGCAGACGTTGCAGTACCCACAAGTGATGGTATGTCGCAGCCACCATCTAACTGCTTACGCCTTTTGCTTGGCCATTCTGAACTATTAACTTCTTCACCCATCTCGTCATGCCACGATGGTATATCATGAGCTGTCATAGTACTAGGCGAGTGACCAGTGCTCATTTCTTCAGCATCCTCAGAATAACTATCATCGTCATCCGAGTAGAGTAGCGCATTCAATTCTGCAGTATCCTCGTGCAATTCACTTTCTACATCATCTCTATGATTTTCTTCATAATATTCACCATCGGAGTATTTCCCAGATGGACAAATTCCATTCCCTAAAATCTGTTGGCCTTCCTTAATCAGATTACAAGGTGCAGGGGATTTTGGATGCCAAGAGGGCAGGCATTGCACTGGAGTACCATTTGGAGAACTGTAAAGTAAAGTTGTTTGATCACCAGATTGATCAAAAACAAGAAATCTTTTCTGCGCGGATCCAGGGCCTGCATTGGCTTCTTCGTTTACTCCGGAATTGTCAACAGACTGAGGAGCAAACTTCTCTTTCGCTATAGTGCTCAAAACAGGAGCAAAACCCTGATGCAACTGTGGTAAACAGTAGAACCAATTGTGAGCTTCAGTTGTTTGGCTTGCCTTCGATTCTAGCAGCCCGGAAAACGACAAGGGAGAATTCCCTTTTACTGGAACCTCATTCGCATACGGATGCATGTAAATAGGAACAGAATTCTGCTGCCCAATATTGAGTCCACGACTAGAAAAGTTCGAATGGGCAGATTGCAGATCAGGATACTGGCGACGGAACCACGATACAAAGTCTCTTTCCATTCAACCACAACAATCACCTGATGATCCAAACAAATAACATCCAATAAACCAGATGATTCAAATACACTAATTTCCAAGAACAAAGAAATTGCAAAACTTACCAGTTCTAAATAACTCAGGTAATACAAATTGCAGATTATTCCTTGTACACTTGAGAAACAACAGAAAATCCAAAAAATTTCAGCTTAACTAAGATGCAGCAACAAGAAAGACGAAAACTACGTGACAGGTTTCAACAACTGTCGGAAATATTCAGCCTGAAATAAACAAGGAACATAAATAAGCTTTCTTCCACAACAAAGTACAAAAAAAAGGCAAGATCAAGGATACAACAAATACACAAATGTTGAAATCTTAATTCAAAATTACGAAACATGACGAAGGCTAACCTGGCAATCTTGAAGAGGTTGAAAGCATGCTATAACTCTAACAATTATGGTGGCACACCCCGCAATTCCATTTTCATGTTTTAATACCCGAAATCTTGTCTGGCCAGCTGCTTGACACACCATAACTACTTGTTCCAACCCTTCCACCACAATCTTCCACCAGAACAATCAAAAAGACCAGTGATTTCAAACAACTCCCACCACAAAATGCTTGGAAAACAATACTACTTCGCGCAAGTCTTTCTAATAAACTCAATCTATCTCCTAGAAGAAATGACAAAGATAACCACACCCGAAATTAACTAGCAACAGCGAACACTAATATCCCCGATTCAACAACAAAAACAACACCAATAAAACTAAGTATTCTGAAGAGGAATAGATTCTCAGCTAATCCTCAGAACGTAACACGGTATAACGATGAAACGTGTGGATCCCATGGAAGATTACTAACAAGAATACAAGTTCCCAAGGTTCAAAAACTGAAAAACTAATCAAGATTTCACAAATAAACTGTTTTTTTTTCTCAATTCTACAGAATTACATGACAGTACAAGTTCAAGGAGATGACTTTCCGATATACATCAACAGATAGACAGCAACACAGCATACTGTTCCTCAATTTAGACAATAACCTCAAGACTAATATTTTTCTGTGCTTTCCACCAAACCTAAGCTCCTGTAAACAATACCACAAACAACATCAGTTTACAAAGTCAAGAACATTATATGAAAGCATATTATGGGGGAAAATGAAAAAGGTTAAGAATCTTGTAATAGCATGCCTGATTAGTGGGATAATTATTACTAATTAGAACAAAGATTTGTACTTTTTTGCTTTTGGCTACTTTAATCTTTGTTTCAGAGATTTACCAGTCATAAATTAAGGCAGTACTAAAGTAGTGTAAAAATTGGATCTTGGAAACACCAGTGTGAATAAGTTTTCTAATTTTTGTCAAAATCTATAGCACAATTTGTAGTATTTTACATAGATCTTAGTGAAAAATACAGCAGAAAATGCAAGAAAAAATCTGTAAAATTCAGAATTCAGAACCCAACAATCAAAATACAAATCCCATGTAATAAAACACTGATTCATAGCAAATAGACTAAAAGAAAAAAACCAAAATCAACAGTACATTATCAAGAAAAAGGGAAAAATCAGAAATTAGGAACTTACAGAGAATGAAAATTGCAGAAACAACACCCAAATTGAGTATAATTAAAAACCCAGAGAGATTTTTGAAGTTTTTCAAGGTAAGAGATTAAAAGCAGAGTGAATTATAGAGAGAGAGGAGAAGTAGAGTACAGTCAAAGATAAGGGTGGAGACTAATATAGACTTATAAAAATGATGGAAAAAAAGAAAAAGAAAATAAACATTTTAAGTCCTTGTTTTGTGTCCGTTGATTTGGAGGGTTGGTTATCCCTGAGGATGCCAGGATTATTGATTCCTCCTCAATGTCTTCTGAGTCAAGTCTGTTACATAGAATTTGTCTGATACGATTTATATGTATTATGTGGTTTGCGGATTATTATAAAGTGAAAGTTTACCTAATATGTCCAAAGTGCTCACCCGAATGATAGAAGTTGTGATAAAGATTGTAGCCGTTGCGGGTTATTTTACTTTATTTTTAAAAAAAAAACATTTTAAACTTTGGTTGCTGAAATTAATTGCTTTCATGCGTGCGAAATGCACGCTTGGATTAGTGTACAATCATATCACCTTTAATTTTTTGTTTTTATTTTTTGGTCTAGAAGGATTCCACTTGTTTTTTCTCTCTCAAAAAAAAAAGATCTAAAACATTATTTGGTCATATATTGAACTAATTTTATTTATAAATTTTGGAAGATGATTTTTCAAGTTAATTGGAGCAAAGTGTAGGCCAATTAAGAACTCTCAGATTTAGAAGATGAGAGTTGCGGAATAAGAATGTTGAGGTGGATGTGTAGGCATAATAGGAAAGACAATATTAGAAATAAAATATTCGGGACAAGGTTAGAGTAGATTTCGTGGTGGACAAGATTAGGGGAAGTGAGACTGAGATGTTTCATACATATGAAGAGGAGATGTGTAGAAGTCTCAGCAAGGAGGTGTGGGAAGTTGTCAGTGGTGGGATGAATGAGGGATAGAGGTCGGTATGGGAAGTTCGTTGCTATGTCTACTTTACGTTTGTATGTTGTTTTTAAAAATAGTTTGGTATGAGTTACTTGTGTCAGGATTTTTAAGAGACGGTCTCTCAATTCCTTCACGAAACAGAGATAAGATCTATGTATATCATATTATTTCCAGACCTCACCTAATGAGATCAGACTAATATGTGGTTATTGTTGAAAAATATTCACCTTACTATCCTTCAATTTTTTGTGTGTTTTTATTTACGAAATAGAGATAAAATCTGCATACATCAAATTCTTTTTGTCACATGCTCTCGAAACCAAACAAGACTAAAAAGAACAAAAATTAGTGGCATTCATATAAGTGCTTTTATTTTGTTTTTTTCAAGACAATAAACCGAAAAAAACATCCCTTTCAATATCTCAATTTCGATTTAGCATCAAATATCGCTTTGAAGAGTTTTTTTTTTTCGTTATAATGCTTTTATTTCTTTTAATGGCCGGTATATCTATAAATTTTAGTACTACTAATTTTTCACCTCTAGAAATTGAATTTAATGTCCTTTTTTTTATAAACCCTTTTTTGGGGGTAATTTTACCATTGAATTAGCAATGTTAAAGGGGAAAGTATCCAATGTGGGAGCAGAACACCCAATCATTTGAAACTTGACCATTCAAACCATGAATGATACAAGCACAATGTAGGCCCCCTCTAACTAGCTATGGCTACTTGATTATCAAGATTCACTATATCCAAATATTATTTCAATCCACTAAAATACTCTTTAACTTTAACTATGAACAAGGGTGTGATGAACCACTAAAAATTAGGATAGAGTGATAAGTATTTCTTTATTCAGATTTTAGGTATGAATTTCATGAATGAAGTTGATTTGGTAAAGAGAGTTTTATTTTTCAAAGTGAGACTTTCCAGCATGAATTTAAATTAATCAAACTTTAAAATGAAGGCACATTTTTAGCTTTATGTTTCCAATCTTTGAAACTATAGTAATGAAATTTTTATATTTTTAGAATTATGGATTTATGTATATACTATCTATTACAATTTTAATGAGTTTATACACATAAAGTTGTATTATTTCACATGAAAAGTATTGGATTTTAGATGAATTCGTTGTATAAAAGTTGCATCTGCCCTTATTTCAAAGCGAATATCGATCACTACGTGAAAAAATGATTTGAAATATTCCTTCACGCTTAATTAGACGTTATCAATTAAAATACTGTAAATGAGGAACTTTTCAATAAAATAATTTTACACCTTTTAGTAGACTTGCTTAACTCGAATTCAAATTAATCGATCTAGTAAATTTTGTATATCAATAATTGATTTTTAAAAAAATGAGGGGGGAGGGGGCGTGAAGGGGCAAGAAGAACAAAGAACAAAGAACATGGTGAAATAACAAATAGTAG
>JAJOOO010010678.1:0-15617 GCA_029582685.1 Solanum piurae
CGTTTCTACCTGCAATGTATTATAACAAAGAAAGAAGGATGGATTTCCATTGGAAGTGCGATCTAGTGGTCTGAATTGGATTGAGAATGATGAGGTCACAGGGTCAAATTCTTGTAGAGACAAAAATATTAGGTGGTTTCTTTACATCTATTCAAGGTTCGGTGGACATAAATACTCGATATAAGTGCTAGTGGAGATAGTAGGTACCTCGTGCAATTAATCGAGGTGTGCACCAGCTGTTCTGGACAGAATATTTACAAAACAACCAAAAGAAAAACTTAATGTTATGCTATAGACTATAGTGTGTAGATTGTAATTTAAGGTTGTTTCTTTTTGCAATTTCTATTTGCCTTAACTAATTTAAGAATCATATTAATTAGGAGTATTTCTTTTTAATGGGATTATAGAGTAGGCAAAATTATTATTACTAAATGCAGAATCATAGCATTATTTTTATTTTTTTTTGACTAGGCAACAAGTTTGTATATAAATCTTCAGCACTAAAGCTTGGGATTTCAAGAATTTGCATCACAGAGCTACACATAACTGAGTAGTCTCAGCAACCCAAAAAAGAAAACCTATCTCTAGGTTTTATCTGATCTTACAAGGATTCTAAGATATCTACAATTGCTACAAATCATCTATATACTTTGAACTACACAAATAGCAAAAAGTGATAATGCAGTTCATTTTAATCATATGCAAAGGACTATTGATACTTTTGAAACATCTTGAATTTCTCTGATTCCAAATGGTCCACAATATGACAATTCTCCATCTGTTTTTTGTCTGTGCTACCGCTCCCCTCATTGTTCCAGCTGATTTTTAGGCATAGTCCACCTTATGCCTCTGAAATTAGTAAACAAATCTCATAGTTGGCAAACCACTTTACAATGTAAGAACAGATGGTTGATTGTCTATGCCTTTTGCTCACAAAAAAAACATCTTGGACACATTTGTATGTCCCACTTCATGAGATTTTCTTGAGTTAGAGCACCCTTTTTCACTACCAGCTAAGTGAAGACTACCACTTTGTAGGGAATTTTCACTTTCCATATAAGCTTCCAAGGTAAGAAACTGATTTGAGATCTCATCTGATTCAAACTCTTATAAGCAGAGCTAACTATGAAAAACCTTTGTTATGGCATTTCCATATGAGAGTATCACTATTAAGGGCGGACCCACGTGGTCTCCAGGGGTTCACCCGAACCCTCTTGGCAAAAAATAACACTGTATATATAAGGTAAATTTTCTGAATTTATGTAGATATAATAATTTTGAACCCTTTTATGAATAAGAAGTAAGTTGTAGTGTAGTGGCAAATCTCATTTTAGATTGACCATTACGTCCAAGGTTCGAATACCTTCTCTTCATTTAGTTTCAGGACCAATCTTTCAAGTTTTTTTTAAAAAAGAGAGTAGATTTAAACCCAAAAAAATCCAAACGTGCTAAAAGTTCTCTGCTAACAAAACTAACGTTTTGTACTTATAAACTATATACTAGTACTTCCTTGGAATTGTATTTTGTTGGCTTATTCACACATTTATATTTATATTTTTCGATCCCCTGAATGAAAATTCTGAATCCGCCACTGGTTTCCATCACCCTTGAGGAATCCATACTTCTTGTAGAGTAGACTTCTGTTGTTGATTTAGTAGATAAATATCTAGAAAAAGTTGTTTGAGACTGTCACTTCCTAACGAATCATCTTTCTAGAACATGATCTTCCTTCCACCATTTACATTGAAGCTTGTTCTTTCATAGAAAACATGGCCCAAGTTTGTAAAGGGAATTTTTTATATATATTTAGAACAAGAGAAATTTTTTTAAAGTAATTAATAATGAATTTGATGATTTTATTTTAGCTTAAATTTAGATAAAATTTTAAATTAAATTATTAACATCTTCATATTAGTAAATAAAATTTTATATAACACCATCCAACATATTCTATTGCAAACAAATGGCCAACATTTTATTAACTTGAATCAATCCTTACCAATATAAATATATATTAGCAATAATATTACCAGTTAGTTATGGTCTCCTAGTTTGAACAATGAGTGTGCTAAAAACAATAAGAGTTGCAAAAAGTATCAATATTACCCATTACTAACAAAGTGAGAATTTAGGTAGAAAAATAGAGAATTGTGGGAGATTCATTTCACTATTTTTCTCCATTAATGGATATATTTGTATTTTTCTTTCTTTCTGTTAAAACAAAAGTCTTAAAAGTAATAGCCTTAAACTAATGTACAATATAGACTGTCTTAGGGGATCAACACTTAAAGATGGTGTATTATGGTCTTTAATTGAGAACATCAACTAATTTGTGTAGTATCTGCAATACTGTATATAGATGCAATTGAAGTGAAAAAACTTCTTTCAGTAAATTATTGAAGGAATTTTGTTTTAGTAAATTTAGATGATGTCTTAGGTATGTAAGTTATTTCGTTTGACTAATCTAAAATATTGTCTTAATTTATATAGTAGAAAAATGTTTACTAAACACATGAAACAAAATAAATATAAATAGGGAATAAACATTTCTAAGTATCTCAATGATTGCGGTGAGTTTTTATAAGAGAGTAAATCATCACAAAAAATAGTGAATTTATATGTTTGGATACTTTATATTCACAATTTGCGCATAAATCCTGACATTCAAATGGAGCAAACTTTTTTGAATTGAAGTCAAAATTGCTTGAAAGTTGGGGATGTCAATGGGGTGTGGCAGGGCCGATGCGGGGTGAAGCGGATTTAAGGTTATGCGGGTGGATTTAAGGTTGTGTGGACGGGTTGAAGTGGAATTTTTAAAATTAATGTGGAGCGGGATATATGTGATTTTATGCGGATTTAAACTTAATTTTAATTTTTTACATGTTATAAAAGTGATAGAGCATTATTTATTAAGATAATTTCTTTAAAGCTACTAAAATATTCAAGATAGTAAATGAAAATAGTTCAATAAAAAATAATTCAATTTCTTACATGTTTCCCATTGACCTCCAAAAAATAAAATTTTAACTCACTATCCTATTAAATTAATACAACTTAATGAAAAAATAAATTTTATTTTTACTATCAAGCTTAACTAGAAAAAGAAAATATTAAAACAATTATACAGGGAGGGTTCATGCGGAGTAGGGTGGGTTGAAAATGAAAAAAAAAATTGTTATGCATGGCAAGCGGATTTAAAATTTTGCAGGTTAAGCTTCAATCCGCTCCACGCCGCCCCACCATTGCCATCCCGATTGAAAGTACAATTTTTTTTTTCATATGACATCAAAGTTTAAAATTCAATAATGAATTGCAATTCTTGAAAGATACAAAAATTATAATATAAACAAACATATTAGTCAAAGATTTAAATTTTTAACTTATTTACGCCATCAATATATTTTTAACTTGTTTTAACAGAGGTGATAGAAGCAACAAAAGGAATTTATTTCACAACATACAAATGTCGAAAACTAATCAGGATCTCATCAAGGCTGTTGGAACTGAGAAATTGTTAAAACCACACAAAGCAAAATTGATGACATTCCTTTTGAGCCGAGGGTCGGAAACAACCTCTTTACCCCCCACACACAAAGGTAAGGGGTAAGGTCCCACCCTCTCGAAACCCCACTTGTGGAATTACAGGGGGATCTCTCACCAATATAAATGGCAATGAAACACATTTAGTCTTGCACGGCATACAAGTGGGGTGCCAGCTCAACGAGCCACAAGTAATCGATTCTAGAGACATTACGGACATAACTATGGTTAGTATGAACCAGTTCATTGAAAACTACACACTCTGGCTTGGCTCGGAACAGGACAGAAGACGGGTGTATTTGCACAATCAAACCACTTAACGTCACCCTGCCAGTAGATAGTTAAAATGAACGTCAGATACGGGAACGAATAGACGATATGTCATAGAAATCCAAACAGATAACACTAATTGATGCTGGACTAATAAAACCACTAATCCTAACCTGTATGCACCATCAGGCTGCTTCATAGCTGCTTTAAGAAAGAACGAGGCAGCAAGGCATCTGCGGAGGAGAAGCGTATCATCTTCACAAGAAGTGACGCGAAGACCCATTTGTTCAACATTCCTCACAATTTGACTGCAACATAGGTAGAAAGCTTAAGATTTTTCACTCACTCAAGGACCCGGACAAATGAGAAGAAGCGGCAAATACATCATATAACAGTGAAATATGACAAGCATGAGCATAAGAATGTAACACATAAAAAAAGAAGAGTTAATGGTCAAAAACTGAACAGTAGGAAAAGGGAACAACTGTGTGTTTTGATTAAATAGTTGGTGATAGTTCAGTAGTAAAAGTGAACACGTGATAGTTCAGGTAAGGAAACTCACAAAAACGTGAATGTGTGTGTTCTATCATTTTCTCTAAAGAGAACTGTGGAAATAATCATAAAGCAGAACAGATCTTCAATAATTTTTCCTTCAAGTTGAAGTACATAATGCCTACCTGTGGATATCACGAGCATGTTTTAGAGAGCGACTGTTAATATAATTATCCTTGCACCATTTTCTAAGATTCTTTTCAGCTTTTTCTTCACTGTGTACCATCTTGTTCTTTTGAAAGAACTCATCAGCAGCGCGGTATACATTAAGCAATGTCAGATGATCCCCCTCTGGACTTGCAAAGCTTTTCAAAGCGTTTCGTGACTGGCAAAAACAGTTAAAATTGTTCAGAGTGTTTTCTAATTATAGTAGATGCAAAAATAAGTATAACACATCAACAAAGTCAAGGTGACTGCTAAGTTGAAAGATAACACAGGAAAAAAGAAAAGCCAATAACACGGGACGACAACAGTTGCTAAAACTGCATGCAAAATTCTTCTACAGTCCATTCACCATTTCACGGTACCCAATTAACTTGAACTTAACAGACAGATTTTGAAATTTAAAGAAAAACAAAACTTGAACCGTTAAAATGACATGAATAATTTTTTATCTACTCCAATGGTTAGATATTCAAAATATTGAAGGTAAATTTTGTAGATTCATTGCCGAAATCAACTTTATAAGAGTTAAACCTTCAAAAGGAAATGTCTCGCACGAATTCAAAAAAGGGTCGAGCTTTAAGCTCTACACCCTATTTATCAACTACACAGACTTATTGAAAGCCTTTAACTGACAAAATCTATATTTGAGAATGAAAAAAGGAGAGACTGGTAGAGCTCCTCTTTGTCAGCGGCATTCTCCCTTCTATCTATCAACCATTTCATTATGGAACTTTCTCCCCGAGCTGCGGAACTAATGTTGGAGCATGAAACTGATCTATATCTCTTTAAATAAGTAATGCACCTCCTAATCTCATACCAGACAATATTATAATGCAAGACTTTCAAGGGCCAGGAAACTGACGGGCATAGAAGATCTAACCAAGACAGCTTACTTATCACCAGACAAACTGCAAAGCTTTTAAATCCAGGCCCGTCTAGTGGTTCACCAAAGATCTCCTAACTTTCTCCGTAATGATTATCTGTAAGCTTTTTCATCATGGTGGGATGGACGATAGTAGGATATTGTGGAATATTAGTCTTAGAAGCTTTCTCATGATCGGTAGATAGAGAGCTGGAGGAATTTATTACCTAATTTATCATGACAATATTGACTAAGGAAGCAGGGTAATTGCTTGTGGAGGGACAACAATACAAAAGTTTGTTATACTACATAAGACTGCTTAAGAGGGAGAACAAGGCAATTCTCACCAGAGCAACGAGGCTAAAGTTAACTTCCAGCAAAAGTATCTTTTTTTTAATAAGGATGACAAAGGCGGATGGCGTCCAGTAAAAGTATGATTTTTAAATTAAAAATGGAAGGTTCAGCATACGATGCTATCTCCACAGCTGGATGCATCAGATAAAACAATTTGACACTCGTTGGACTTGTAGAAAGAAAGAAATTTGCTACAATCCTATGAACATGTTATCTTTAACTTAATCTTGAGCACACAAGATATTCCAGCGATGATTGGATGACCTTTGTAGATAGGAACTCCTTGAGCTGTTGTTTTAATGAAGACCTCTTGCACACAAGTTCGCAAAAAAAATTGTACTTACCTACTAACAAGCAAATCTTTTTCATCAAATAGAAATTTTAAGGAAACAACACAGACAGAAAGGAAAAAATGGAGGGGGGGGGGGGGGTAACAACTAGCAGCGCAAAGGACTACCTCTTCCAACTTTTCACGTGGTGCATAGAAAATAGATTCCACTGAAAGCATTGCAACACAGATCAACATTTCTTTCAAGCAGCCAAATTGGCTAGCAACAATGAGAGCCTTAGAATAGACTGGATCAAGGGGTAGCCTGGCCATTTGACGTCCAACATCCGAAAGTTTATTATCTTCTGTTACAGCACCCAACAAGTAAAGAGACCACAATGAGTTGACTACAGCAGTCCTGTTAAAGAGAATTAAGGAAGGAATTATAGTCAAGGATGAAAACAATAATTGCACGACAATATCCAAATTCTGAAAATGACTGCATCATCAGTAATGTGATAATGCATGTAGGAGGTGCAACGTTCTATTCCATAAAGTAAAGGGCAGCACAAACGTTAAGCTGCTGTTGAGTATATTACTAGTTTTTTCTCTTCTTATGAACAGTTGGATCACTTAGTGGAGGGGTATTTCATAAGATAGCTCTACAAGAAGAAGCAAGGATTTGCCAACAAATAAGTAGATTTCATAGGTCTGATGAGGATTCAGTTTCACAAGGAAAATGCAGGTTTCCAGTTATACAGATTAAGTAAATATAGGATGGATGCTCTCCCTTGTGCTTCATTAATTTAACAAAACATAAAATATGGCAAAATTAAGTAAAACATGTGCAGTGAAATGATACAGTACAACCATGCTAGAGATAGATACCAATTAATGGTCCAACACGTGTGACACAAACTTGAGTCATGCAAATAGGACAAAATATTGGGGGATTAAGAATTCAAAGACAAGGCATCATATATGCTGATAGCGAAATATATTTGCAAAATGCACTGAAAGACTTGTCTCTCTCATTTGGGTAATCACCTGTCTGGTTTTTCAATGAAGTCAAAGTTGATGACATCATCAATGCCTAGAGCCTTGAGCTGCAATACAACATTCGAGAGGTCACATCTCTTAATCTCGGGTAATGTAGAATCTGTAAGTTTCTCAAAGAAACTTTCTTGATACAAACGATAGCATTTCCCAGGTCCATCACGTCCTGCACGTCCACTATAAAAATTCAAGAAATTAGCACTTGATCTGATATTTAACAGATAATATAACCAAAATAGAGTAAATATCCGTTATCCATTTCCCTCCTGTATATATAAATCCTACTGCATTGGTTCAACTTCTCGATCACCATCCTCCCATGGATTTTACTTCAGAGGCCGCACCCAGGACTTTTTAGGTTTAACCTTGTCTCTTTTTTTATTGCATGCAACTAAACTATCCTACTAGGTACCTCCTACTTCCCACCCATACAAGTACTGGATAACTCTGCCCGCCAAATATTAGGTAGATGGAATGAATACACTACTCTTATTTATTGCAATTTTCAAATTTTAATTCTATCTATTACCAGAAAAAGAATCCTCCTCTACAATTCCTCTGCTTCGAAAAGATATTATGCTTACAATTACAGTCCTCCTATTTCCTATGTTGATCTCATCAATATTATGTTGAACCTTTGAAGTATATTTGTACCTAAGTGGCAGATACAGATCCAAGATAAAACAAGAACTTCGAAGCATAAGTACATCCCAGTACATATCATTAGCCTATCCCACATGTCAAATATGATTATGACAAGCATGTGAGACCTTATTGGTATATGCACTTCCTTGAACAATGCAAAGTAAGAAGGAAATTAGGGTTCAAACCACCATAATTTGTAAAAGCTGGACAAAAGATGCTTCTGAATAAAGTTAGTAGAGGAAAGAAGGTGATTTAGTCAATCTGTATTGAGACTTAAATGCATCTGGAAGCACCCTACCTCCTTTGCAGAGCTTGAGCTTTAGATGTTGTGACAATGATCAATGAATCAACTCCCATCTTAGGATCATATGTTCGGGCTTTCACCAGTCCAGGATCCACAACGTACCTGATTCCAGGTATTGTCACCGATGTCTCAGCAATATTTGTTGCTAGTATCACCTAAATATGAAATGAAAGAATTTTTAGTGGACACAACTTGCCAACTCAGAGAAATTACCAAATATTAAGCCTTGAAAACTTCATGTCAAGCATACCAGTGAAACTAGATAAAGAACTTGTTAGCATTATTATAAACATAGCCAAATAATAAAAATGCACATTCACAACGCTAAACCCATATTGTAACAAATACAAGGCTACAAGCCAGCATATAACCAAACTTTATTTCCCTTGAGGAGATAACCAAATGAATGCTTCTTTAAGTCGGGTATCAATTTCATATATTTTTATTGTGTAGGTAGAAGTTTATAAAATTAGTACACAAAGGAATGCACCGGTATAAGCTCAACCAAAGAAAGAAAACATTGAAAATACTAACAACTAACCACCCATACGCACCTACCCTGGAGAAAAAAAAATTGACCCTTACGTTTATCCCCAACTGACATACAAATGCAAGGATCCGGCACCTCAGAAGGGTACTTGCAGTTGTTGTGGTGTATTTGGAGAATCCACACGAAATACCCACACACCAAAGTGACACCCATTCGACAAAACCATACAAGCCAAACCATGGCATCTACTTGCAACGCAGATGTTTCTAGGACAATGATACTCATATCATATGTACTACGTTATGCAAAAGTAATGGAAGGAATTCATAAAACAACTGGCGGAATATCAATTAAAGCTATAAAGTTTCATGAAGTGGTAGGAATGGAACTTGTTTTCCTTCATGTAATGGAGTGAATGAACCTAGTTTTCAAGAATCATTTCAATTCAGTAGTCACAATATTTTGGCAAGTGGCTTATTCCTTTGAAGAACACTGCAACTCAGCTTTGTTTTTTTCAGACAGATGATGCAAGATGATTTCAAAGTTTAGAGTAACCTTTTTTTCCAACAGAGGATATCACACACAATTATTATATTATCCTATAAACAATTCAATGGAGTTCATGTAAGTCGTGTTTTACACACAGATCTAAATGCAACCCCAGATATAGACAAAAGGTAAGTACATCCATCTCAAAAGTTCAAAAAATAAGCTATCCAAAGAAACAAATCAACCTTACGATGTCCAGCTGGTGAAGGCATGAAAACCCTCATTTGCTTCTCAGAGGGAAGTGATGAGAATATGGGAAAAGTTAAGAGCTTCCTACTGCATTCGGGTAATTGTCGGAGACGTTCATGGATAAGCCTCTCAACGGATTCAATCTCCTCTTGACCAGTAAGGAATACAAGCACATCACCAGGTCCCTCCTCTAGATGTATCTAGCAAAACAAGTTGGGAGGAATGAACAGAAAATAAGACATTCAGCAACATCACAAACTATAAACTTGACTAATCGAACCCTCAATGCTACGTGAAACATTAAACTTAGCTATGTAAAAGGCCAATATAGTAACCAATCCAGCTAGGAGCTGATAAATAAGATACTATGAGAAAGCAACAACAACGGCACAAAGCTGCTGTGCCTTTGTGAAAATTTAATGACATTGTCGATCAGTTCAAACTCTTATTTGTGAAGCAACAAGATAAATGTAAGAACCTGAAATATAGTAATCAAAGCAGCATCTATGCAATCTGTCTCAGGCTTATGGGTGTAGAATATATCGACAGGAAACTGCCGTCCCTGAACATGAACAGCTTTTGCACCACCAAAGTACTCTGAGAAAACTCGTGCATCCAGACTGGCTGACATGATGATCAATTTCAATGGGTTGTACTTTTTCACTTGACATGACTTCAAAACACCGTCATTCTGATTGTCAATCCTTTCCTCCAGGGCATGCCCGTTATTAGAATTATTATGATCAGTATTTACCACTCCGTTGATAGATTTTGACCTTGCTTTCTGTACATTCTTTAACAATCCAAGCAATACATCAGTGTGGATAGTCCGCTCGTGCGCCTCATCAACAATAATAACAGAATACTTGGAGAGGTATGGATCCAATAATGCTTCCCTGTCGTAGTGATTAGTGGCATGTCATTCACCATTTGTAAATTGATTTTTCCAGATACAGCTTTAGATAATCATAAATAGCTCTATCATGTGATGTCAAATGTGAAGTAAACTCTCCATGGCACATGAACAATCTCTCCACACATGCCCGTATATGCAACAATTAAGTCCATAGTCATGGCTATATTACTCTTTTTTTTCTTTCAGAAAAGTGAGACTCGTACATGTAATGCATCAAACCTTTTTTTGCCTTATTACCTCAGAAGCAAGCCATCTGTCATATATTTGATCTTTGTTTGGCCAGAAGTTACATCTTCAAATCTAATAGCGTATCCAACCTTTTGACCCAATGGAATGCCACATTCCTCAGCAACACGTTTAGCAACAGTGATAGCAGCCACACGTCTAGGTTGAGTTATCCCAATGATACCACCATCACGGCAAAATCCCCATTTAAAAAGATACTGAGGTAGTTCTGCAAAGATATAGGCCACACTAGAATAAAGCTGAGGAATGTCAAGATAGCAGCTAAACCATGCAACACATACCTATTTGTATCTGATGAATAATACAAAAGATGCATTTTTTAATTTTTTAGACTATTCTACTGTATTAGTGTATTTATTCCTATAGATTGAATAACAAATTTTGTTACTTGGAAGTTTCGAGAGAGAGAGATTAAGGAAAATTAGCAAAAGAGAGTATCCAAGAATAATCTTGAAATTCGTAGGACAAATATAT
Source organism: Solanum piurae (assembly GCA_029582685.1). Taxonomy (NCBI): domain Eukaryota; kingdom Viridiplantae; phylum Streptophyta; class Magnoliopsida; order Solanales; family Solanaceae; genus Solanum; species Solanum piurae. Next base: position 10,881 of record JAJOOO010010678.1, read on the forward strand.
AAGTTCATTATATCAGGATGAATAATTTGGACACACTCAAAATATGGAACTGACAAAACAGAGTGAGCTGTCAGGCGACAATTCAGCCAATACTTTCAGGTGCACAACTCAAGCAGTTATGACCAATCACAAACGTTCACTAACCACCACAGGAGTTCCTCAGTTTATGGCTACACCAAGCTAGTGAGGGTTACTTGGATTTAACTGAAATTTTCATATGGTCTCCTGTCCTAATTCATCATCCTTCCTGCTGTCAATCCTCGCATATCTCTCATCCTCAAACACACTCATCAACCAAAATGTGAGAAATGTCCTAATTCGTCCAAAAAGAGTCGAAAACTAAAAGAATAATAAGCAAACATGAAAAACAATAAATTGTTGGGTTCAACCTCGGCTTAGGAAGTATAAGTTTATAGTGCGCAGATGACTTCCTTAACAAAACTCCAGATCGACTTTGCTTCGCCGAGAGAGCAATACCTCATTTTAACAGCCACCTCAATCCCTCACTACAAAAGAAAAAAGACTCCTAAGAAATTATTCAGTGTTGTGATTACTAAATCCACATGTACATCATCCTTTACATTTTCACCAAATAATCAACGAACCATATGTCCGATCTTCAAAATTTCACCAGTTCTATAATGTGTGACTTGCACAAACAGACAGAAAGACACCTTTATACACCTCAGTAAAGACTGATAAGCAACACACAACACAACACATAAACAAACAGATAAAGAAGAAAGATGCAATATGCATGAGTCTTTTATCCTTTTTACTAACTGAGGACGTGGAAGGCCTTAGATCTGGCACTATTCAACATCATAAATGACCACCATCATTGAAGTATTATCTAAAGTACTGCAATGTAAATGAATCTGCTTCAGATGCATGTCAGTCATTCTAAGAGGACGTGTAGCAAAAAGTACTTACGAGTTGTCTTTCCACTTCCAGTTTCTCCAACAATTATCAGAGTGTCATTGTTTCGCACCTCCTCCACTAGTCTCCTTTCAACTAGAGTTAATCAAATAACATGTGTAAGATGAAAATCTACAGAATACAGCGAACCAAAAAAACAGAACAGATGAAAATGAAATAACAGTATGGCGTTAGAATGAAAAATCAATGCAAACACTGTCTTCTCAAGAAATTATACGCAGCATTCATGCGTATTTTTTACAGAGCACCACAGCACCCTAGAATACAACAAAAACTATGTCTAAGTCCCAAACGAATTGAGGATATATGATGATTCATCATGAATTAGCAAGTTTATGCTAGCTGTCAGCCTACCGTAACCCTCCTCCTTTTTCCGGGGTTAAGGCCAGCAATGTAAAGAAGCTCACACATGCGGAGAAACCACAACGCCCTAGAATATCTAGATAAAATCAGTTATAACCATCAGAAAAAATAAATTTCCCACAGGCCATACACTACTTAAATTAAAAATGCCAACTCCCAGCTTAGAACTTATTATAAAACAATCAGTAAATTGTAAAACAACTCACACTGAAATACTCAGAACAGGATTGAAAAGAAGAAAAAAAAGAACGCACATTAGACTAAAGATTTCAAATTGAATAACTGAAACAATACCTGCAGCAATTGGTAAATATTTTCTCTGCTGCTCAATCTTTTGCTTCCTGCCAAAAAAGAAAATCAAACCTTTGCACAAAAAGGCATGCATCTACATAGTTATATACCCACAAAAGAAAGCATCTTTTAGCTTCTAGGATTGAACCAAGAAGGTATAGAACTAAAACTAAACAAAAGTATGCTAAAAAGTAACAATCTGGCAAAAAAGATCAAACCTTTGAACATAAACGTATACATATACATAGTTAAATACCCACAAAAGGAACCCTTTAGCTTATTGGATTGAACCAACAAGAGATAAAAGTAAATTAAACAAATGGGGTATGCTAAAAAGCTTTTTTTTTAAAAATACCTGGAAACAAAGTCCCCTTTTGTTTGATTTTGATGAGTGCTTCTTGAAAAATTGTTAGCAGCCGCCATTGAAGGCATATCTCAAGATTAGTTTCAACACTTGTTAATTTCAAGTTTTGCAAACAAAAGGTGGAAACTTTGTTCACTATTATGAACAACTACTAGATGAAGAGTTGAATCCATAAGGAGCCGCAAGCCTAATGTATATTTTCACTACTCCACAACCACCCCACCCCGCGTCTGTTTTCAACAAGGGTATAATTTTTATTAATAATAAATCAAAATATATTTATTTACACAAATAAAAATAGCAGAGAATAATAACTATACAAATATATTTTGAGGTAGGAAATACAAAATAATTAATTTAATTAAGGTCAAAATTTTAAAGATTGTATTTTTCTAGATTTTAAATTATTTTAAACTGTAATTAATGTCATACTCCATTAACGTCAATCAAAACCTTTTTATTTATATAGATAATAGAAAATGCCCATGCCCCCGACGTTTATATTATTTGACCCTTGTTCTAAAAATAGTTGTTATGATTTACTTGTCCAATTGATGAAATCAAAAAAAATTATAATATTTTTTTTATTTCTACACAATTGTAATATTAAATAACGGCTAAAGTAGTAGTCAAATTAAAAGTTTCAAGCATTGTTAATAAAGTTAGTTTAGAAAAATACACCTCTAATTAGATTTTTTTAAGGGGTGCATATCAAGAACGGTCAAGTAATATGAAACGAATGGAGTAAGAAAGTGGAGAAAGACAAAAATATACACATACATAGATATACAGACGCTTGATGCATATTATATTGAAATAACGATCATCAAAATATTATTTTATTGAGGGAAAAGGGTCAAAATGTCTTTAAACTATGTGAAATGAATAAAAATGTCATTCATTTGTAGCTTGGTCCAAAAACGCCCTAGCCATCAATACTTTGGTCCAAAAATGTCCTTACTGTTATTTAATAGGTAAAAAATGCTCATTTTTAAAATAAATATATTATTCATTTTTCTTTTTAACACGTTCTTTTTTTAATAATATATTTTTAAATTAGCAAATTTTTATCTTACTTCAATTCAGAAAAAAATAAAAAATGAAATATTTCGTATTTTATTAGTATTATTTTTATCGATATACAAATAAAAATTAACGATGGATATACTATGATCTTATATATATATGACATATAATATCCATTGAAAGGGTACATGAAGTTATAAAATGAGATTAGGAAGGGAAAAAATTATTTCCTACATTTTAATTTGTTAAAGTGATTTTAAAAGAAGGAAAACAAGAATAGGGTTCTTTAGTAATATTTTAATTAGGAATAAGATGTATTTAAAAAAAACATATTTATTCGGAAAGGGTCATTTTTGACCCATTTAGTAACTATAGGGACATTTTTGGACCAAAGCAAGGGGATTTTTGAATCAAAGTATTGGCGACAAGGGCATTTTTTAGCCAAACTATAGATGGGGACATTTTTGTTCAGTTCACATAGTTTAAGGGCATATTTTAACCATTTTTCCTTCTACTTATAATGTTAATGAACTTAAAGAAAAAGTTATAAATACCTAGGTTAGAAAATAAATCATGTATAATATAAAGATGTATTATATGTATGTGGTATAACATGGATAAAATAGACAATGCATAGGATAAAGGGGGAGTTTGATGATTGTTCAAAGTTGAGGGGGAGTTTGATTTTTAAAGCAAAGTCAAGGGGTGAAAATGATTTTCATCCTTTAAAAACATAAAATTTATGTGTTAAATTAAGTCACTCCATCATAAAATACTTTTTATTTTTTAAAATTATTTGATATATATATATATATATATATACTCTTCTCATTTATATTCTTTTATATACTTTACTTTACTTTACTACTTGTATAGAAAGGAGAGTTGAATTCCTTTCTTAACTAAAACTAGGGGTATTTTTAGTTTTCATTTATATGTTGCATATGGTTAATCGTATGATCATGTTTTTAGATGGTATTTTATAAAAAAATTCCAAAATTATCAGTCTTCCTTAAAAAGTATCAAATTTGTCCTCAATCTTAACCACCTATTGCAAAGGCATTTTAGGTTATTCAATTTTAATTTTTGGTTTACATATTTGTACCCTTTGCATAAATATAAATTAGGTTGATTTAGTTCTAAAAATAACTTTTTTATTTGAGTATATTTCAAACTTTTCCATAGTTGTCCTAACTTTTGTTTTTCCAAAAGAGATGATATCCCAACTTTTTTTCTTCCCTTCTTTTTGCATCCGCCCTCTCTCCTGCAATTACTCAGTTTAAAAGAGGAATATAAGATTGAATTATTTTTCAGCTTAATTTTGGGCTTAGTTGAGCCCATTTTGTACAAACTTCTTTTGTTTTGAATAAAAAGGCCTCCAAATCTATAATTGCTTTAAAAAAAGAAAAAACTTTAAAATATGGCAAACATCCATATATATTCAAGAAAAATAGCTACGTTTTATTTTTTTCATGTTATATAGATATAATTAGACTATAAATATCAAAGTTAGTTATATACAAATAAATAATTTTTTATATATATATTTAATATAATAAATAAATATTAAATAGGAAAGTAATTATTGAATGCCTAATTAATTATGGCAGGCGCATTTGTGATCTTTTCCCATGTTTACCATCATCAAATTTTTTCTCTTTCATCAATATTCATACATCACATATTTTCTGATTCACCCCCCCCCCCCCAAATTCATTCAAATTCAAGATCCTTTATATCACTGCAGAAGCATT
>JAJOOO010010679.1:0-22213 GCA_029582685.1 Solanum piurae
GCAGTTGAAAGACCTTCTAGATAAGGGCTTCATCAGACCTAGTATTTCGCCATAGGGTGCACCAGTGTTGTTCGTAAAGAAGAAAGATGGTTCTCTCAAAATGTGCATTGACTATAGGCAGTTGAACAAGGTCACAATCAAGAATAAGTATCTCATCCCCAATATTGATGACTTCTTTGGCCAACTTCAGGGTGCTAGTCATTTCTCAAAGATAGACCTCAGATTGGGTTATCATCAGCTCAAAGTTAGAGATAGTGACATTCTGAAGACAGTCTTCAGAACTTTGTATGGTCATTATAAATTTATAGTTATGTCATTTGGACTAACCAATTCTTCTGCAGCTTTCATGGATTTGATGAACAGAGTGTTCAAGCAGTATTTGGACTTGTTCGTTATCGTCTTTATTGTTGATCTCCTCATTTACTCTAGGAATGAGGAAGAACATGCGAATCATTTGAGGGTTGTTCTGCAAACTCTCAAAGATCGCCAGTTATTCGCTGAGTTTAGCAAATGCGAGGTTTGGTTGCAATTCGTCGCTTTTCTTGGGCATATTGTGTCTAGTGAAAGGATTCAAGTGGATTCTTTAAAGATAGAAGCAGTGAAACAATGGCCCAGACCTACCTCTCCTACAAATATCAGAAGTTTCTTTGGTCTAGCAGGTTACTACAGAAGGTTCGTGGAAGGGTTTTCATCCATAGCCTCTTCATTGATTAAGTTGACTCAGAAGAAAGTCAAGTTTCGGTGGTCAGATGATTGTGAGAAAAGCTGTGCAAAATTGAAAACTAGGTTGACTGCAACTCCTATTTTGACTCTACCAGAAAGGTCAGATGGTTATGTTATATATTGTGATACTTCTAGAGTCGGCCTAGGTTGTGTGTTGATGCAGCGAGGTAAGGTTATAACTTATGCTTCTAGACAGCTTAGAGTGCATGAGAAGAACTATCTAACTTATGACCTCGAGCTTGCAGCAGTGGTGTTTGCACTTAAGATCTGGAAACACTACTTCTATGGTGTTTACGTAGATGTGTTCACAGACAATAAGAGCCTTCAGTATGTATTCACCCAGAAAGAGTTGAATCTTCGCTAGAGGAGATGACTTGAGTTCCTCAAAGATTATGATATGAGTGTGCATTACCATCCTGGTAAGGCCAATGTAGTAGAAGATGCTCTTAGCAGACTATCTATGGGTAGTGTGGCACATGTTGAGGAAGAAAGAAAGGAAATAGCAAGGGATGTTCACAGACTTGCTCGATTAGGAGTTCATCTTATGAGCATATCAGATGGTGGTGTAACAGTTCAGAATGGTTCAGAATCTTCGTTAGTTGTGGAGGTTAAAGAAAATCAAGACAGTGACCCGATATTGCTTCAACTTAAGCCTGTAGTCCATCAGTAGAGAGTTGAGGTTTTCTCCCAAGGGGAGATGGTGTGCCTCGCTAACAAGGTTGACTATGTATTCCTAAAGTGTGTGAGTTGAAACAACAGATTCTTGCAGAGGCCCATAACACCAGATATTCTATTCATCCAGGCGCCACTATAATGTACCGTGATATGTGGGAAGTCTTTTGGTGGAATGGCATGAAAAGAGATATAGCAGATTTTGTGGCTAAGTGCCACAATTGCCAACAAGTTAAGGTAGAACATCAGAAACCAGGAGGTATGACTCAAGAGATTGACATTCCTACTTCGAAGTGGGAAGTGATCAACATGGAATTTATCACAGGTTTACCTCTTACTCCCAGACTGCATGACTCCATTTGGGTGATAGTTGATAGAGTTACTAAGTCTTCATATTTTTTGGCGGTCAAGTCTACAGATTCGGGGGAGGACTACGCCAAGCTTTACATTAATGAGGTAGTTAGGTTGCATGGGGTCCTTTGTCTATCATTTCAGATAGAGGTCCTCATTTTACCTCTCATTTTTGGAAGTCATTTCAGAAAGGTCTTGGTGCTCAGGTTCACCTTAGCACAACATTTCAACCGCAAACGGATGGTCAGGCTGAGCGTACCATTCAGACCTTAGACGACATGTTGAGAGATTGTGTGATCGACTTTAAGGGTAGTTGGGGTGATCACCTTCCTCTTATAGAGTTCGCCTAAAAAAATAGCTACCATTCCAGCATTCAGATGGCCCCTTATGAGGCATTGTATGGGCGTAGATGTAGATCTCCGGTTGGTTGGTTTGAAGTAGGTGAAGCAGCCTTTATAGGATCAGATTCAGTTCATGATTCAATGGAAAAAGAGCAACTCATTAGAGATAGACTTAAGACAGCCCAGAGTCACCAGAAGTCCTATGCTGATGTAAAGAGAAGGGAACTAGAGTTCCAAGTTGATGATTGGGTTTTCCTGAAAGTATCGCCTATGAAAGCGGTGATGAGATTTGGCAAGAAATGGAAGTTCAGTCCTAGATATGTAGGCCCTTATAGGATCTTGAAAGGGTTGGTAAAGTGGATTATGAGTTAGAGTTGCCAACACAACTAGTAGCAGTGCATCTGGTTTTTCACATTTCGTTGTTGAAGAAGTGTGTGGGCGATCCAGCCTCTATTGTACCTTTAGAAAGTGTGGTTGTGAAAGATAGTCTCACCTATGAAGAGGTACTAGTTGAGATTCTTGATCGTCAGGTTCGAAGGTTGAGAAACAAAGAATTCGCTTAAGTCAAGGTTTTGTGGAGGAGTCAGTCCGTAGAGGGAGCTACTTCGGAAGCAGAAGCACCCATCAATGCCAAGTATCCTCACCTCTTTCTTTCTGATTCGATTCCAGCTTGAGGTTATAGTTCCTCTTCAGTTTTCCATTCATTCTTGTGAAATTTTAGTCTTACTATCATGTTCCTTCAGTTTGTGCTTGCATTTTCAACGTATTTGCATGTTCTTGGAACTTAGTTCAGTCATAAATCAGTTTCCAGTGTTTAGTGGTAGAGGTTGCATCTCTCTCCCTCCATTTCAGTTAGTTTAGTCTTCATTCGAGGACGAAAGTTCCGAAGGGGGAGATACTGTAACACCCCGTATCTGAAAATAGACCTTATAACAGATTTCCAGAAGTTGCAGGTGCAACCCACGGTTGCCACACACGGACCGTAGGGTGACCCACGGCCTGTGATGGTGGTCCGTGGTTCACACCAGTAACCCCTCCACACACTCAGCCCAAAAATCCCTCTAAGGGTCGACCCACGGCCGAATCCACAGACCGTATGTCAGACCATGGACCTTGGTCCGCGTCTGTGGATCAAACCCCCAAGAACCAGCCTTCAGTCGTGAACGACGGTTGACCATCACGGACCGTCAGTCGATTGACAGTCCATCAGTCCCATCTGTCAGTGATCCCGACAACAGTTAAGTCAGGGGTCTTTTGGTCTTTTCCTTATGCGTTGGACCCCTAAAGTATGACGTTTAGACCCTAAACTACGTGGTTTTGGTTAGTTTTAGCCTAGAAACATAACTAGAACTTACCTAAGTCAGATCATTCATCAAAACTTAGAAAAATTATAGAGTAAGAGGAGAAAGAGGTCAAGAACCCTAGTTCAACAACGCAACAAGGTTCCATCAGTTCCAGCCCCAAAATAGAAAGATTTCTCCATGGATTTCATCACCAGGTATGTGGGATTTCACTAGTAGGTTCCTTTCACCTATTAGGCCCCTAGATTTCAGTCAGATTCTTGATTACCTTATTATTATCTAGACTTAGGGTTTCTTGAAAGTTAGAATTGTTGGGTTTTCAGCTGGTAGAATTATCCAAATCATATTATATCATTATAGTATTGTTTTGCCCAGATTCATGTATAAACTCAGAACCCTAGCTATGTAGTTTTGTTAGTTCATGAATTACACATGCTAGGTTAGTATATTCAGTTATATATAAACATGCCTCAGATTTTGAATGCATTATCATCATTATATTAATGTGCATTCTCAGTTTGCATGTCAGTTTTGAGCTATCCAGTACTACAGTATCACAACCATGAAATGTTAATTAATTAATCATATTGGAAGCTTAATACCAAGTGGACTAGGGTCAGTAACCCACAAAAGTCCCAGAACTACGTGTCCCGTAGGTTATAAGTCGCCTTTGTGGTCATCATTTTAGTGATCACGCCAGCATGCCTCTATACCTGTGGCAGGGTACATTGGGTTCTCTCGATGGGGCGTATACATCGAACTCCACATTTAGCTCATGTGGTTTTAAGTCAGTTATTAGTAGCTTCCACAGTTCAGTCAGACTTTATTTCATTAACCAAGTTATCAGTTACTGTCAGATTTCAGTTTCAGCATGTTATAAACTTGGTGATTGTATTCAGTTAGTTCATGTGCAGTACTTTCAGTATTCCCAGTTGTATTATCCTTATCTCATGTCATTGCTAAGTTATATGTTTATTTTCAGTTATGTTATTTATTCATTTGTTCTATCCTGCATGCTCAGTACCTTTCAAGTACTGACGCATACTCTGAGCTACATCTTCTCGTGATGTAGCTTCAGGTCCTCAGAAGTCAGTTCACACATATATCGGTTCTGAATTTTCAGTTCAGCAGCTTATGTGGTGAGTCCTCATTCTTCGAGGACTAGAGACATGACTATCTTTATCGCTTTTATTTTCAGTTTTTCTAGATCTAGCTAGGGCATGTCCCAGCATTTCTAGTCAGTAGAGGCTTTATTTCTGACATATTTAGTTTCAGCTTTAGTGTTAGAGTTTGACTTTTCTATTGTATTTAAAACTCTGAGTTATCTTTATTCAGATTTCGTATATGGGTATTCCCCATCATTTCAGTTCATTATGATTTAGCTTCCGTACAGTTTTATTGTTCAGTTTATCTTCAGTATGCTCAGGATTATGCTAGCAAGGTTAGCTTGGGGTCACTCCTGATCCTAGGTCCCGTGTTGCGTCCAGGGTGTAGCCTCGGGGTGTGACACATGGTCCCATCCCGAGTGACACATGGTCCCACGAACGGACCGTCGGTGGCTCCATCAAGGCAGTCACTATACTTTTGTTTTTTGGAAAAAACTGAAGTTTTCCTTCTTTTCAAAATCCGAGGTGTTACACATAACTTTTCAGAAAAGTCAAAACCCCTCAAAAAGTCACAACCTTTCCCAAAATTCACACCCTTTCGGAAAAATCACAACCTCTCCAAAAAGTCACAGCCCTTTAAAAAAGTAACAACCTTTCAAAAAAAGTGGCAACTCTTCACAAAAGTCAGAATCCTCATTCTTTTTCACACCTTCACTAGGTGACTAAGCTTTTATTTTTTCAGTTGCATAGCCTACTATCTTCTTATAACACCAGTTTAAAAAGTTTAAAATATGGTGTACAATATTATGCATCCGATATATAAACACCATACAAAAAATTAATTTTTTCTTTTGTAATAATTTTTAAAACCATGACACACAATATTATACACCCTGCATAGCAATATGATACAAAGTTTTAAGAGGTATTGAAAAACTCATATATACTATAAAAACTAACTTCATTTTCTTCCATGAATGCAATTGGTAGATACATCCATAACACCTCAAAAATTACACCAAATCGCCCTATATAGTTCCTTTGTGCAAAACTATTTTTTTAACTTTAAAGCTTCGAGCTTCATCAATGACCGCCTATAAAGTTTCTGCTTTCTGTCCACATTATTGGCATCAAATCAATGGATAACTAAAAATTATTTTAGCCTCAAACAACATTGTCCAACAAATTTGAACTCCTCAAATAGAAAAAATAAGCATAATTCAGCTATGTTGTTTTGATTTGGCCAATTTTTTTTGAGAAATACATAAATCTATAAATTAAAGAAAAGAGAATATGGACATGAAAGATAAATTTGAAAATTAGAGATGTACTTCAATCTATACTTTCGCGTAGTTTTTTCACGGGATAGAAAATAAGTCTCCCTATTAAGCTATCCTATGATTTGTAATCAGTTCACGCCTATTTCCCGTGGGATTTAATCCTAACCGTGTTGACTACGACATGTTACATAATCTTATAGAAGTAATTTTGAGTATATTACATCCATCAAGGCTCCATTAGAATTAACTTTGCTTACTTTTGTGGAAAGTAAAGTTGAGCCTGACATTCTATGGAAAATTAATTCTGAAAACTCTCCTTTTTGGTGGGACAATTAGACTAGGATGTATCATTTGGCTCATAGAGTATTTTCCAGATAGTGTTTATCATCACATTTGGAGCATTAGATTAGGAAGCCTTGACTTGCCTGACCAATCTTATTAGAACCTTATAGAGAATAGTATGAATCAATATGATATGATATAAGTCACGAACTTTATGGAATTCCCAAAATTAGTAATAGAAAGTATCTGCCGTTTGATTTATAAGAGTCATCAAAATTAAGGATCTCTATTTGTAAACAAAGTATGACATCGTAGAATTCCTTTCACATTCTCTTTTCTTTCTTGGAGGCTGTTGGTTTTTTTTAATAAAGAAATTAAGAAAATAACAGAGAAAGACTTTGAGAGAGAAAATATTACAGTATTATCAAAGGGAATTATTTTATTAATAATCTAGAGACTTACATTTATAGATATAATTCCTAACTAAAAATAGAAAAATACGTTACTAACTTATCAGTTTAATTCAAATAACAAATAAAAAGAGCTAACTCCTAAATTCAAGTAAAATAGGACTCTAATAACATAATTTGAAAATCCTAAAAATAGCTAACTATTTTATTTCTGCAATATCCTGAGACATATTCTCAACACTCCTTCTTGGATCAGGAATTGTAGATTGTAGTCTCATTTGAAATTGACCTTGTGAACAAATCTGCTAAATCATCCTTTGTATTGCAAGGCTTGTGTGCATCTTCTATTGGATTAAATGAGAAGCTCTTACCTCTCATTTCAACTTGTAAAATCTCTTGCTTATTAGAATTTAAGATTCGACAATATTTGTCTCCAAATAATAATTTAAATCCTTTTTCTATTAACTGACCAACACTAAACAAACTTTTATCAATATCAGGCACATAAAGAACATCTGAAATTATTTTTGTACCTGAATTTATTTTAATTGAAACAAAGCCTTTTCCTTTTGCAGGAATACAATCACCATTCCCAATTCTGACTTTCTTATTTTCCATAGGAATGAACTCTTTAAAAAGATTTTTTTCATATGTTATGTGGTTTGTACAACCACTATCAATCATCGAAAAATAAGATTTTTTGGTTGAAAAAACAAGTTGCCACAAATAAGTGGTCTTCTTCTTTTTCTTCTTCAGTAGTGACTTGGGCAACTGTTTCATCTTTTTGAATTCCCTTTTTCAATTCACAGCTTCATGACCAAGTTGTTTGCAGTTCTTGCACTATGCATCTGGTCTTTTCCAACATTTATATGGAGGATGTCCATTTTTTCCACAGTGCTGACAAGGTTGGTAATTTCTCAAAAATCTACCCTTGCATTGAGTTTTATGGCTGACTACTAATGCTCCTTCAACCATGCCATCTTGCCTCATAAGTCTCCTTTGTTCCTGAGCCTGCAAAGAATTTAACAATTCTGCCAAGGTAATTTTTGACAGATCTTGTGAGTTTTCCAAGGTAATTATACATGCTTCATATCTTTCGGGCACTGTAACAAGAACTTTTTCAACAATTCTTGTATCTTTAAATTCAGTGACTAATAATCTTACCTTGTTGACAATACCAAGCAATCGGTCAGAATATTCCTTAACTATTTCTGACTCTTCTATTCTCTGCAATTCGAATTCCCTCATTAAATTTAATACCTTCATTCCTTGTATTCTTTCATCTCCAGCATATTCTTTCTTCAGATAATTCCAAATATCTTTTGGTGATGTGAGAGTCATGATTTTCGTGAAAACAGTTGTCGAAACAGCAGCAAACAAAGTTGCTTTTCCCTTCGACTTAATGGTTTTCTTTCTTTGTGACTCTTGATCTGGGCCACGATGGGATTATTTGGCAGCGGATTAATTTCATAATCCTCTTTCATGACTTCCCAAAGATCAAGAGCCTCCAAGTAGGTTTACATTCTCACAGCCCATAGTTGATAATTTTCACCATCAAAAATAGGAGGAGCCATTCGTGAAAAACTATTTTTGGAATCCATTTTTCTACTCACATGTCCCTCAAGAAGAAGGCTCTGATACCAATTGTTGGGTTTTTTTAATAAAGAAATTATAAAAAATAACAGAGAAAGACTTTGAGAGAAAAATTACTACAATATTATCAAAGGAATTATCTTATTAATTATCTAGAGACTTACATTTATAGATATAATTACTAACTAAAAATAGAAAAATACGTTACTAACTTAGCAGTTTAATTCAAATAACAAATAAAAAGAACTAACTCCTAAATTCAAGTCAAATAGGACTCTAATAACATAATTTGAGAATTCTAAAAATAGCTAACTGTTTTATTTTTCCAATATCCTGAGACATATTCTCAACAGAGGCTATGGTAGTCATAATTACACTTCTGATTATATTATCTCAAAGTTGTTAGGATCGAAAATAATTAGGTGTGTCAAGCGGAAGCTAACAAAGCAAACTTCGAAAGACCGTGAGTAAGAAGACAAATCGGAAATATATCAAAATATACAAAGATTTAATGTGGTTGGGTCAACCGAGCTACATCCACAAAGGAGATGAACAATCCACTATATAAACACGAGAATACAAAATATAGAGAGAAATAACCTCAATCAATTCACTCAAAATACATGGGAGGTCCACACAAGTGATAATATATAACTTGTGTCCCACAAATTATCCTCCAAACCCAAACTCTCAAAGCCCCTAGGACTACAATGTTAATTGATTTAGAAGGAAAGAACCTCTATTTATAGAGTCCTAAATATTTTTCTACAAGAAAAGGACTAGCCAAATATGGAGACATTATGTTTTCCTTTTAGGAAAAGAAAAACTTATTTATGGTAAGAAACTCAAGGCAAATAATACCCAACAAAAGTTTGGTAAATTAAGTTGACTCTAGATGTATTTGTTTTACTAATCCTATTATGAAGCAACAAATATGTGGGAAACTCAAAACTTTAACATTTCCTAAAACTTACTAGTTGTAACTTTAACATTGCCATGGATCAATTTTTGTAATAACTTTATGTTTGTGTGGGAATTTTAATATTATAGAAGTATGCATCCACATTGAGAATTTTGTTCTTTCGGTTGAAGCTGCCTCTAAGGCATTACTTCCTCTGTTCATTGATGGTAACCTGATTCTCCTTAAGTGCTACTTTGGTCTTTGATGTCAGTGGCTGAGTAATTCCAATTATTATTTTGTTTCATTGTCATTCTTCATGCTAATAAATGTTCCAGTGAACGTTGTGAATTATAATGATTGTGCAGCACTTGATTTGTACATTGTAGCATTAGTTGCCCTTAATTTATTTCATTCTTTATTCCTCTATTATTCCTCTTAACATATGTAACCTCTAGGTCATTTACCTTCACTATTTATTACCCCATTAACTTGCTATTCATTGCTAGGAAGGCTTCCTGAACTATAAATAGTAGTGGTCTTCATTTGTTTAGGTACACCAAAAATATAGAGTGCATAAAGTTAGTCAAAAAAAAAATTCTTATTAGTTGAAGGGAGGTATTCTTTTAGTCAAAAAAATATAGAGTGCATAAAGTTATACTTTGTCTTTAGGTTGTTGTATCCTGGAGGGGACAAGTCAAGAAGGACTAGTACTTGATCGGTGAAAAATATTTGTTGCAGTGGGCTTGAATGTCCTTATAGAGAGCAAGATATTCCTGCCTCAGCCAGAAGAGATTTTTATTTCTTAATTTTATTTTTCAATTGTGATTTGTAATGTTGTAATATTAATAACAATTTTAAGGACTCAAAAAGGCTACAATTGAAAAAACCGCGAATGTCAAGATGTGAGATCTTAAGAAGTCATTTCGATTCAATAGTAATCATTTCAAGAGATGGAAGGGTAAAGTATTTTTCTACTTAAGTATTTTCAATGTTTCTTGTGTGTTAACTGAGAAGAATCATAATAAAGTAGACATCACCTCTATGAATGATGATGGAAATATTTCTAATCTAGAGAAATAAGTGTCGGTATTAGATTCTTAATTGTCTATCTGATAATTTTTATGATCATTATGATAGAACTTACTCTAGTGTAAAGAAAATATGGAAAGCATTGCTGAGTAAGTATGATACCAAAGATGTTGGAGTGAAAAAATATGTGGCTAGTATATCTTTTTGTTTCCAAACGGTGAACAACAAATTAGTGGTAGACCAAGCTCAAGACTTTATAATGATTGTTGGAGAGCTCAGGTTCGAGGAGGTCAAAATTGGAGATAACCTTATTTTTTGTTGCATAGTAGATAAACTTCCCCCTTCTTGGATTGAATTTCGAAAAACTATGTGCCACAAACAAAAGGAAACTTCTCTTGAAACATTGATAATGAAAATCTTCATGGAAAAAGAGGCAAGGAATCAAGATGCACTTTTACAATTAGAAGATAGCAACATCACAACGAAGGTAAATTTAATTACTTCAGATAATACTTCTCATAAATCTCACAAAAGTACTTCTATAAAACCTAAGAAGAAAAAATTCAAAAAAACTAATAGTATACCTCCCAAGAAAAACAATGGTGAAACTAACCAAGAAAAAAATAAACATGTTAAAGATAAGGGACTATGCTTTGTCTGGTGCAAGAGTGGGCATATAGATCGATTGTGCATATACAGAATTTGTGGTCCTACACCTCAGGAAAATGTTATCGAAGAACTTTTGTGGCACTTGTTACATACATAATCATGATTGAAAGTGTTGATGGATGATGGGCTGATTGTGGTGCAAACCGTCATGTATGTTGTGACAAAGATTTGTTTAAAAATATTCTCATTTTGAGGATCTCAAAACCATCATACACGGTGATTCACACACTACTCAAGTGATTGAACGGGAGATGTCAAATTGTTTTTTTCCTCTGTAAGGTTGCTAACTTTGAAAGATGTACTTTATACTCCTTCCATGAGAAAAAAATTGATGTTTAGTTTTCTTCTTAATAAAGTAGGCTTTATACAAATTGTTGAATCTAATCAATATATAATTGTGAAAAAGGTACTTTTGTGGGAAAGGGGTATGCTTGTGATGGGATGGTCCAACTGAATGTTGAAGTGAATAAAGTTTATACTTTTGCTTATATGCTTTCTTCTACTAATTTTTGGCATGTTTGTTTCTGTCATCTTAATGATCATTATGTTTTAGTCATTAGTAATTTAGAATTAATCCTAGTGACTAAATTGTTTTTTGAAAAGTGTGAGGCTTGTAGTAAAGCCAAAATCACAAAAATGCTATTTCAAGTTGAAAGAAAAATTGATTAATTAGAATTAGTTCATACTGATATTTGTGAACTTGGAGAAAGTTTAACTCGTGGAGGTAATAGATATTTTATCACTTTCAATGATGATTTCCTAAGTTTACGATATATTTTCTTGCTGAAAAATAAAAGTGATATTTTTGAAAATTTCAAAACTTATCTCCATGAGGTTAAAAATAGTTTGGAAGGAAAATAAAAAGAATTAGAATTGATAGAGGCCGTGAATATGAGTCAAATGAGCTTAATTCTTTTGGTAGATCATTTGGATTAATTCATAAAAATACTCCTCCTTTTTCTCATTCATCTAATGGTGTAGTGGAAAGGAAAAATAGAACTTTGGATGAATAGACTAATTTCATGCTTATTGAGTCACATGCACCTTTAAGTTTATAGGGTGAAGCGATTTTGACTGCTTATTATCTGTTGAATCGTGTGCCTCATAAAAAAGTCTAAATTGACACGTTTTGAATTGTGGAAAGGTCACAAGCCAAGTTTGAGAAATCTAAGAAATTGAGGTTGTCTATCCCTTGTGAGGCTAATGGATCCCAAGATTACTAAGTTGGGTAAGACAACTACTACTTGTGTTTTTCTTGGTTATGCTTCAAATAGTACAACCTATCGACTTTTTAATCCTGAAGATAATATAATAATAGAATCAGGTGATGCTACTTTTCATGAAAATAAGTTTCCTTTTGATTCTAAAATTAATCGGGGACAAAGGATTGAACAAAATATTTTGTCATTACCTAATTCTTCTACTTCTACTTTTAAAAATAAAGATATTGAGGATTTTGAGTTAAGAAGAAGTAAACGAGCAAGAGTAGAAAAATATTTTGGTCCTGATTTTTATGTGTTTAATGTTGGAGATGACCCTCTCACTTTGAAAGAACAGAATATCCAAAATTTAGAAAGACAGAGAGGGAGGTAGAGAAAAATCATGTCTACACAGTCGCTCCATCTTTCTGGGCATCAGTGCCCGATGTGTCAGCCTGAAATTTGATAATGGCCCCCGGAGCTTCTTCAGAAGATTCAACGGCAACTGACTTACTAAGATTGTCCAAGTCATGAGCCGCCAAAAAGAAGTAGATAGCTGTGACGAATCCACGTCTCCACGAGGGAATAATGGGGTCTCGGGGGTTTGTTCTCTTGCTGGCACAAAGCTTCTTGCCCTCATTATCTATTTTGGGAGGATTTTTTGCCTTTGTATTATTCCTGAATTTTTTCGCTATTGTTTGTCGGGGTAGCATATCTCTTCCAGATACTTTCAGTCTAGCCATTTTTGTAAAGCTTCGAGAAAAAGTTAGAAAGTATTCAGACAAAAGCAAGGCAGTTCAATTGCAAAATCACTTTGTTGAACCAGTTGGCGAAGCGCGCAACTACTTCGGCAGCTCACCGAGTGCAGTGCATAGAGAATACAAAGGTGTAGAAAAAGGGCGAACCAGAAGCCTTGCGGCGAGTTACCGAATGGTTTTAGCGATCAAATGATTCTCGCCGAAAGTTACAGAATTCAACATCATATTTGCCTGCTTTTGACTCAACTTCCCGAATTCAACCCCGCAACCCCCGAAAACAAAAATTAAGACATGCACAACTCAAATTAGGCTTAGACCCAGTGACAATCATGCACAACCCATGACTTTTCATCCAATTTAAAGTGCAACCTTCAGGAATTAACTACTTAACTTAGCACAGGAAAATTTGCGAACTTAATCAAGCAAACAAATATTCTAATCCTACCATAAAGGCCCAGCACACATCATCAAAGTAATTTCATTTCATTTGAGTACAACTTTCGAGGAAAGGAATGCAGGGCTCGGAAACCAACCTTTGGTGCCGAATAAGAGAAGATTGAAATGATAGGCGGCAACGCAATCCAGATGCCAGCATAATTTAATAACCAAAACACAAGAGAGATGCAGCGATATTGAGAATATAACTAGGTGCGAGTTTGTAAAGTTTGAAAATGAGGGAGAGCATAGAAATTGGAACTTTTAAACCTTTGACTTGAAAAACTATCCAGTTCTTGCCCACTTGGTGACATTAGTTGTGAGCACCGAACCATTCAGAGTAACGCCGAGCAATCACCTTCCTCACCGAGTTTTACAGAATCTCCCAGTTAATGTGGAGATCCAAACGACGATACAAATAGGAGTCGCCGAACTGATCGGTGACTCGCCACTCATTTCTTTGGCCCCGCCGAGTTTTACAGATCCCAAACCCAAGCTGGGTTGGATCAAATGGTAGTGTGATTCGGATCGCCTAATACTTTGGCAACTCACCAACTGACATTTTCCTCACCAATCTCTTTCTTTCCAAATGCTTCCCACACTTCTTCTTGCACAATCAACACACCATTATTTCTAAAACCTATCATAAAGCAATAAAGGGTTTTGGTTTGCCTCCCAAACAGTGCCTTAGTTAACGTCGTAGCACGATGCAAGTTAACATCTAGTCTTCATCCTCGAAATCAGCCATATTGTAGTTAGGCGAGTCCTTGTCGAACGGTGGATAGCAACCTATCATCAAATGGGTGATTTGAGCATCCTGCAGCTGAATAGTCATGGAGTTTGAGGTAAACGTTTCATTCATCATTTCAATGTGGTCCTTCATCTCATTCAACTTCTTGTCTTGTTCTTCAAGTTTTTTGTTGAATAAGTGGAAGGGCTTCATCATTCTGCACGCCCCCATGATTCTTCCTGTGTTTACATTCGCTAAGGAAGAAGTGCTTTTCCTTTTCTATGGCTTGTACTTCCAACTCCATGACTCGTTTGGATAGAGCATCCAGCTGAGTAACTAGTGCATCCCACTCTTGCTTCTTTTTGGCTTCCTTGTTGGTTTCAGCCATACCATCAAGGATTTTTGCGACGACTTCGTAGGACTGGTGTAGTATACCCCCCGCGCAAAGTTGATTGGCTATACTTCTATTTTTGGGTCCAAGACCCTTATAGAAGCACTCCAGTAGCGCCTTGTCAGTAATCCCATGAGATGGGCACGGTTGTAGCACTGCTTGGAACTTCAGCCACATTTCCTGAATTATCTCATCCCCTGTTTGTTTGAATGTCAGGAGGTTGTCCTTGAGGTTAAATAGTTTCAGGAGGGGGTGATCCGTGTGGTACCCATAATGATTATCCATTCCTATTTCCCTGCTTGTATATTCAAACAAGCAAAACAAAACTACGACTAAGGTTAGGAAAACTGTAACTAAGATTAATAAAAATTCTATTAAACTAAGAATTCTCAACTAACACCACTCCCTGGAAGCGGCACCAATTTGATGTTTGCATAATCAAGACACAACTTCTAATGTAAGTGTCTACGATCGTACAATAGTAAAGTAACCCAACCAAGGGTTGGGATCGTTCCCAAGGGAGTGGTTTTGAGAATTTGTAGAAAAATAAAATTAACTTCTAATTAGTCATAGCTAAAGACATTTTCAAATATAAAATGTTAAATCTAAGGGGTGACACAAAAGTGTCAATTAACGATGGGGTTTTTGTCACAAGTAAGCAAAAACAACAAGAATGCAAAAACTACTAATCAAGGAGATGGGGTTCTTGGGATGTGATATGAATACCGGAAAAACTAAACTATTGGGTACATGCTTTTGACGGTAAATCTGTTGAATATTTGTGACTAGGCTAGACTATAGTGGGGGTAAATTCTCTCTTGAGCAACTTACCCCGAATAAAATCGGTTCCTCTCGGACACCCACTTGCCGCATGAAGAACAACCTCCGCCTTAGCACACTCACTCTCTGGAGCTGAGTGTGTGGGAATGAGACTAGGGTTCACTCTCTCGAGTTGAACCTCATGTAGACCCACTCCCACCGGCCATTAATTTAGTAGTCTTAATTTTACGACCTCTCTCTCGAGCAAGCCAAAAACACAAAGGTGAAATCATATTTCTAACTACAATTTCATTAAGTTCCACCACAACTACTAAACGAAATCACATCTAAACAACAAATAAATCATCAACAAGCAACACCCAACAGATAATCTAACCCATATTCACAAAATCACACCCCAAGAATTGAGGTTTTAGCTACACATGTAAAGGAAATAGAAATTTATACCAAAATGAGTTTGCATTCAAATGGGTATGAAGATTTTAGTTTTAAAACAAGCAAAGAGTGAAGAGTTCAAGAGACCCAAACCCAAAATCTTGGAGTTGAAACCCTTTGAATCCTCAAGATCTTAAAAAACCTCTCCAAACTTAGAACTCAAAAGTAGAAGCAGAGTCTAAAAAATTACGATTCAAAGCTAAAAGTTCGATATTAAAAATCTGATTCTAAACTATAACTTTTCAACGAGTATTTATAGTTTTTAAAAGTTTGTGTTACAGCGGATCATTCGGCGTCGTTAGTCGAGATTGCCGATCAACTGGGCGATCCACCCTTTGGTCTAGTTCATCTTCGTCTTGTGTTAGCCTTCAAAATTGTCATGGCTGGATCATTGGGCGACAAAGTACAGCTTCGCAGAACTGCTCAGCGATACGCCGACTGCTTCTTTTCACCGCCGATTTGATCCTTTCCTTCAGGGCTCAGCACACTGGGACAAAAGGTGAGGATAAGACTTCTTGGCGACTCGCCGAATGGGTTCGGCGATTCTCAGATCTTCATTTCTTTGATCTTTCAGCTACTTTTGTTCCTTTTTGCTAAGTAGTGTCCATGCTTTCCCTCAAACTTCAAATACCTGAAACTTAAGGGTTTTCATCAGATATTGAGACAAAATATGCATTTGAGGACGACACTAATTCTATCAACATATAGCCCTAAATAAGTACAATTTGTGGACTCATCAGAGGACTCTGTACCGGTGGTGCTAGGACCACGGCATGTACTGGAGTAGGAGGAGTAGTAGTGGTGGCCTGGGGAGTCATGATCCTAAATGGATCATTCATCCTCTTGGAGCGCAACTCTTCTCTCTAGGCTGCTAGGACTCATCCTCTTCAGGCTCAGAAGTTCAAGGTTGATGCTCCTGGTACTCACCCTCACTCTCATAAATGGTGAGGTGAGTGACGTAGATACCATCATTGTCGGAGCTGGCATCTGGTGACGCAAGTGCCTTTCCTTTTCCTTTTCCCTTCCCACCTGCTGTGGGAAGTTTGGTAGACTTATCCTTAGCTTTGGATGTAGTTGTATACTCGTTGATTGCTATCCCCTTGGCTTTCTTGTGGGGCGGCATGTCTCTACCAGCTACTTTAGGTCTAGCCATATCTGTAAAAACATTTTAGAATGTTAGAAACAGTTCATGCAAATGTGAAAAAAAATAATTGCATACATTCTCGCTGAACCAGTCGGTGAGTCACTGATTCTCTTTGGCGAGCCAGATCGGGCTCGCCGAAAGGATTGGCTAAATATTTCCCATAACATTTGGTATGTCGGCGATGGGAAGGGCCTTTCGGCGAATCGCTGATAGTATTCAGTGAGCAAGGACTAGCCTGCCGAAAGTTACAATGCATTTTAGGGATTAGGGGCGCAGAGAAGGGCGATGAAGGAAGACCTTTGGCTAGTCGCCGAGTGCACTCGGTGAACTCAAGCCTCTTGTCGAAAGTTACAGAACCCAACTCAAGATTAAGCATGAAGTTAAAGGCAATAAGGGAACTTCGACGAACCGTCGAGTGGTTCGGCGAGCTCAACCCAGGTAGCCAAATGGCCCAACGTGCCTACTCTCAACCCCATTTACTAAATTAAACCCCGCAGCCCCCGAAAACAAAATCAAAACATACACCAATAAAATTAAACCAAAACCCATGACACCCATGCCCCCGGGATACTCAGACTTCTCCCGGTTTGGCCAAATTTGGCCATTTGACAACTTTTTCCCTTAGGAATGACGTCAACTGCTCCATCATTGGGCAAATTACGTAATTTGGCACAAATGTGGGTTACTTAGACTTCACCCAACTAAACCCAACAACATGCAAGCACAACCCCACAATTTTAATCAATTTTAAGACACAAAATACTCGGGAATTCAACAACAAATGCATTACGGGCAAGATATTTGAACTATAACAAGCACACACATATTCAATTACGATCAGAGAAGCCCAACACACTTCACTAAGATACAATCACTAGCAAATGAGTCAAAATCGCTAAATAAAGGTTCGGGGTTCAGAAAACCAACCTTAGAAGCCAAATAGATACTTTGAATTGCTAGGCGGCAAAGAAATCGAACTCCGAACACAAATTTGATGAGTAAAATGCAATAAAAATGCAAAAATATGGTAAATATTGTGCGAGTGTGAGTTTGGGAAGTTCAAAAGTGAGGGAAAGGGAAAGAGTTTGAAGGTTTAAACCTTTGGCCTTTAAAAACCGTCCAGTTCTCGCCCATTCGGCGACATTAGTAATACTCGCCCACCCACTCGGCGACACGCCGAGTGGGAACTTACCTCGCAGGGTTTTACAGGACCTCCAGTTAACGTGGGGGTCCAAACAGCGGACTAAGTTGCGATCACCGACCTGGTCGGTGATTTTCCAAGTTGCTCCAGGGCTTGCCAAGTTTAATAAACTCCAATTGCAAAATGTCTTGAGTCCAACGGCGGTCCAAGTCAGGCTCGCCGGCCTCTTCGGCGAGTCGCCGACTAGACTTTTAGCTCACCAAACTGCACTTTTTAAACACCTTCCACACTTTAACCTGCACAATCAACACACCATTATTTCAAAATAAAAAATAAAGAAAATAAAAGCATGGGTTGCCTCCCATGCAGCGCCTTAGTTAACGTTGAGGCACGACACAAGTCCCCACTTAAGTTCCATTAGTGGGGTTTGTCTCATTCTCGTAAGGCAACCCCTCTTATGGCTCTGGGTAGAGATAAGATAGCATTTGGTCCATTTGGGACTCTAGTAGCTGAACTAACATGGAATGAGTGGTTCTCATCTTGTTTAGAATCAAGACATTCTCTCTTATCTCCTCCAACATTCTGTCATGCTCTTCGACTTTCTATAGAATGAGTAAGAGGACCTCTTCAATTTTCCCACCCTCTTGCTTCTTCATTCTTTGACGCTCGTGAGGGGGGATGTACCTATCCTTCTTTTTGTAAACTACCTCCAATTCCATGTCTTTCTTGGCCAAGACATCCAGCTGAGTCAACAATGTGGCAAATTCAAGGTCTTTTTCTTTCTCCTTGTTGGTCTAGGCCATGTGATCAAGGAGTTAGGCTGCTATAGCATAAGGTAGTTGGATGAAACCACCTGGAGAAATTTGTTCAGCCACTATTCTATTTTCGGGGCCAAGCCAAGACCCCCGTAGAAGCATTCTAGCATCTTATCTGGAATTCCATGAGTTGGGCACTGCTGCAATAGGGCTTCGAATATCAACCACAACTCATGGATTGACTCTACCTCCAATTGTGTGAAACTTAGGATGTTATCCCTAAGAATCACCATCCTCAAAGGCGAGAGGTCCATTTGGTCACTGTTGCTACAAGACATTTTCAATTCTCTACTCAAGTCAGCAACACAAAAACCAAAACTAAAAATAAGTAAGTTCAACTCTGATTAACAAGAAAAAAATTCATCTTAACTAAAGAAACTTAACCAACACCACTCCCCGGCAACGGCGCCATTTTGGTTTCACGTATCAGGACACTTCATCCAATTCTAAGAGTCAAGGATCGTTAGTCAGTAATATAACCCAACTAAATGAGTTGGGGTCGAATCCCACAGGGAGTGGTACGTGTTTAAGAATCAGGAGCAAGGTACAAATATGTTCAAGTCAATCATAGGAATAGACATTATCGAAGAAAAACATAATTCAAATTAAAGGGTGACACAAATGTCAAATAACAGGGGGGGTTGATTGTAATTATCAACTACAACAGCACCAAATAACACAAAGTAACAAATATTGAGACGGGTTCTTGGGATGTGATTCGAATATGGACTAATATAGATAAATGGGTAATTGCAACTGTTAATAAATAGCGGTAAATCAGTGAATAAGCTAGACTTTAGTTGGGATAAACTTTCTCTCGGACAATTTAACCCGAATCAAGCTGGTTTCTCTCGAACACCAACAAGCAAGCAATAAAGAATAACATATGCTTTAGTCCATTCACTCTCTCGAGCTGAATATATGGAAAAGGGTTTAGGATTCAATCTATCGAGTTGAACCCTTGACAACCCAATACCCACAGACCATCAATTCAGTAATCTTGGTTTTAAAACCTCTCTCTCGAGTAAGCCAAAAACACAAAGGTAGAATTGCATTTATAGCTACAACCCTTTAAATTAAACCACAATTACTTAATGAAATCACTTATAAATAACATTTAAACTAACAATTAGCAATACCCATCAACTTAATCAACCCATAATCACATAATCACACCCCAAGAATTGGGTTTTAGCTAGACATCATAAAAAGATAAAAATCGTTACCCAATGGTGTTTCCATCAACTGGGTAAGACTAATTTCGTCTTTACAAAGGTCCAAATTAAAGAATCTCAAAGACCCACTTCCAATTTCTCAAAAATGGAAAACTTCAACTCTTCAAAGCTAAGGAACATATTGTCTCAATACTCTCAGTTTTCAATCTCCAAAACTGAAAAATTATATATTACGAAAACTAATACTAAACTAAATATTTAAAAATGTATTTATAGTAGCCAAAAATACGTTGCGAGGGCCATTCGGGACAGTAAGTCGGGATCGCTGATCAGCTCGGCGATCTGCCCTTTGGTTAGTTCCATCGCCTTTCTGCTTTGGCCTTCATCATCCTCAAGTTCTGTAACTTTGGGCGATCCAACACTGCATCGTGGAACCACTCGACGACACGCCGACTTCTCCTTTCTATCGCCGACTTGATTTTCTCCTTCAGGACTTGGCACACTGGAACTTTTGGTGAGATAATAGCCATTCGGCGACTCGCCCAATGGGTTAGGCGATCAACAAGCCTTCTTTTCTTCTTTGTTTTAGTTGCCTTGTTCCTTTTTGCCCATTAGTGTCCATGCTTTGTTCCTCAATCCAAATACCTAGAAATCAAGGATTTTACATCAGTTATTGGCACAAAATAAGCATTTGAGGACACTACATTTATCCAAATAAATCCCTAAATGAGTCCAAAATGTGGACTCATCAAGATCCCCAACTTAAACTTTTGTTTGTCCTCAAGTAAAACTCAAGTTCAGCATTTCAAAAAGGATGTCTCAAACAGTGCTACACAAGACTCAATCATGAATGCACACAAAAAGACTCAACTTACTCATGCAAGGGTCAATTGTGCACTCAAAAGATTCAAGTTGTGATTCACCATTATCAAATATTCTGAAGTTCACAATACTTGCTTCAAATGCAAGTTCAAGCTCAACAAATGTACTGAAATGCCCTCACACAAAGTATGATTCCATATTCACACACAATGGTTCAACAATTTAAAGCTTTGGAATCACCATCAACACTCACACTCACAAAGATGAACAGATGCATGACTCCACCCATAGATTTGCCCTCATTTCCCAACCAACACTTGTTTCAGCTCACTCAACATCACAAAAGTCTTTTCAAGGCTTGTAAGGTGGCTGAGTGAAAAGGTATGGTCATCTAGGTTCAGTGGTTGCTATACTCATGAAATGTGGTGTGACAACACTTTCTTCCCTTTTCTTCATCATTCTCCTTCATGCTCAAAAGTCACCCCATTATTCACTTTCCATGAAATACCGGACACCCCATTTTCTTTGCACTTTCTCAACTTTATTTCAAACCTTTTCATTCTTTTTTTATTTTACATTTTTTTCTTTTCTTTTTTTGTATGGAGGGGTTCCATCTTTTTCAAAACCATGGGTCAAAGGGGAATTCTTTGCATTTCTTGACTTACCTTCTCTATTCACCACACCCCCAACTTAGGCTTTTGGCCTAAGTTGGCTATTCAAGAAAACCACAAATCATGAGGATTATGGGTAATGGATAAAGAAAGGTCACAATTTCATCAAGTTTCTTCCAAGGAAAGGGTTAAAGCTCAAAGGGTGTTCAACCGAAGTTTACACACTCACAAGATAGGCCACAAAAGAGGTATAATGTCAAATTGTTTCACTCTTTAAATTTATTGCCTAAGATCATTTCATGATCTTGCATCACTTAGTCAATCGGACTAACGGGGAAAATTCTAGGTGTCATCACACATGGGTCATGGTAAGCTCATCACACAAGGCATTGACACCAATGTCAAACAATACTCCACACTTTTGCTAGTGTGCAATGTTCATCACAGGAGACTCAATTTGATAATTGGCTAGTCACAAGGAGATGTAAAAAGTTCACATATTGCCTATGCAACTTTATTTGGCCTCATCGTAGCTGCACATTCATTTTTGTTCTATTATGAGCACTATTCAAGTCATCGGTATTGATCAAGACCGATAGTCACATTTGCAAGAGAACAACCACATTCAAACACAAACAAGAGGTGGCACAATTTTTTTTGGAAGGGTCCAAAAATCATTTACCTTCAAAATAAGGAGCCACAAGCTCAAACATCCACAAAATAGTGCCAAAACATAATTAATAGCACAAAACCCAAATATATAAACAAAACAATAATCACAAAAGGTGGGCCTTTTTTATTTCACGTATCAGGACACTTCATCCATTTCTAAGTGTCAATGATCGTTAGTCAGTAATATAACCCAACTAAATGAGTTGGGATCGAATCCCACAGGGAGTGGTACGTGTTTAAGAATTAAGAGCAAGGTACGAATATGTTCAAGTTAATCGTAGGAATAGACAATATCGAAGAAAAAGATAATTCAAATTAAAGGGTGACACGAATGTCAAATAACGGGGGGGGGGGGAATTTGATTGTAATTATCAACTACAACAGCAACAAATAATAGAAATTAACAAATATTAAGACGGGTTCTTGGGATGTGATTCGAATATAGAC
>JAJOOO010010680.1:0-24260 GCA_029582685.1 Solanum piurae
GGGTGTCAACAGGGTGAAAGTTCAGTTCAGGTAGTCAATTAATTGAGCTACTAAGATTTTTCGTTTTCAAGTTGTTTATTTATCTACTTTTTTAAATATGATCATTATTTACGAAAAATTCTGCGTACATCAGGTACAATTGGAACGGAGATAAACCGTCAACTTAAGGACATTCATGCAGTGTTTGTACCTGTTGGTGGCGGGGGTTTAATAGCTGGTGTTGCTGCCTTTTTCAAACAAGTTGCCCCAAATACAAAAATTATTGGAGTTGAGCCATATGGTGCAGCTTCAATGACATTGTCATTGCATGAAGGACATAGAGTAAAATTGGAAAATGTTGATACTTTTGCTGATGGTGTAGCTGTTGCACTTGTTGGTGAATACACTTTTGCAAAATGCCAAGAGTTAATTGATGGAATGGTACTTGTTAGAAATGATGGTATTAGTGCTGCAATAAAGGTTAGCTAGACACATCATCTTTTGTCCTTTTTTATGTTTTTACGTTTGGTATTTGGTAGGTTTTGGAATTGTGAAAAATCTGAATTAACATCGAGTATGACCTATTGAAGGAGGAACCACTTCCTTTTAGGTCTATATTTTTTTTCATTTGTTGGGCTTGAATTTTAGACGTCTACTTATAATCTGTTTGGCGGAGATTAAATTAGTCAAGCACTAATTACTACTCAAAAGTATTGTTTAAAATTTATTGGTCAAACACAAATTCCTTCTCACCAGAAATACTTTTCAAAATAAGTTGATTTTAGAAGTTGAAAAAATACTTCTCAAAATTTATCGCCTCTTCTTATAAAATGGTATCTCTTTTTATAAAAAAAAGGGAAAATAATCAAATTTACCTACCTAGTATCAGAAATTGATCCTTTATTCTAAAAGAATTTAGACACGTGAAATCCAATCATTTCAAGACAAAGTTTCATGAACGATAAAGTAAATGCACAAACGAACCAAAAGTGTAAAAAAATCTAGCGATTTCGACTAGTACAAAGGTATATTTGAACCTTTTTGAGTACACTTGTAAAGGTTATACAAATTTTCTCCAAGAATTTGAACACGTAAAGTTCAGTCATTTCAAGCCGGAATTCAATTATCTTTTTTGCTTTTTTTCAAATAGGATGTGTATGATGAAGGAAGGAACATATTAGAGACATCAGGTGCAGTTTCCATAGCTGGAGCTGCAGCCTATTGTGAATTCTATAAAATTAAAAATGAAAATATTGTAGCAATTGCAAGTGGAGCTAATATGGATTTCAGCAAACTACACAAAGTTACAGAGTTAGCAGGGTTAGGTGCAGGAAAAGAAGCTTTGTTAGCTACTTTTATGACAGAACAACAAGGAAGCTTCAAGACATTTGTTGAACTTGTAAGTTACTTGCTCGAACTCTTTACTTGTTGCATTGTTTTTTGAACTTATTAAAAATATCGTCGAGTACCAACTACCAAACATGAATTTAGAATTTTCACTAATAAGGTTAGAAAAAATTATACTTGCTGCATTGTTGTTCAAACTCTTCAAAAATATCGCTTGGTATCTGCAGAGAAGAATATAATCCAGGATTTTCATTAAGGGGGTTATATAGAAAAATTTACTTGTTGCATTGTTGTTTGAACTCATTAAAAACATCGTCGAGTACTAACTACCAAACGTGAATTTAGGATTTTCACTAAGAGGGTTTAAAAAAAAATTATACTTGATGCATTGTTGTTCAAACTCTTTAAAAATATCGTTTCATATCTGCAGTGAAGAATCTAAAATTTTCATTAAGAGGGTTATATAGAAAAATTTACTTGACTCATTAAAAATATCGTCTGGTACCAACTTATATATATATTAAGTTAATGACTTGTTCATATATTAATTCAGTCGATTTTGGCCTATTCATTTAACCATTTTACAATAGTATATGGTTTTTTTATATTATTATTTGGGATAAAAACTGAAATTTTAACTTGGATTACAGGTGGGCTCTTTGAAGTTTACTGAATTGACATACAGATTCAATTCTGAAAGAAAAAACGCTCTAATTTTGTACAGGTAATTAAATTAATTTCCTTCAAATTTAAATTTTATTTATTATTTACTATTATATTCAATTTTTATATTATTAATTAATTAATTAATTGATTTTGTAGGGTTGATGTTGATAAAAAATCAAATCTTGAAGAAATGATTGTGAAATTGAATTCATCAGAAATGAGTACTCTTAATCTCTCACATAATGAACTGGTTGTAGACTATCTAAAACATTTGGTAATGTTCTTTTTAAAAAAAATTATTTATCAAATTTATTTTAATTATTTTAAATAATTAATTATTATTTTATATCATTTTATTTTTATTTTTCTTAATAGATTGGTGGCTCAGCAAATATCAGTGATGAAATTTTCTGTGAATTTACTTTACCTGAGAAGGTTGGAATTTTAAGCACATTCTTAGAAGCTTTCTCCCCTCGTTGGAATATAACTTTATGCCGTTACCGTGATCAGGTAAGTCATATATACTAACAGTATAAGTTTATATTACATTAATATTAATGTGCGATCATCTTATAAAAATGACCCGACTTAGAAACGAATCCATTATTTAAGTTTTGTGAATTCAACCTAGTACTTGTTGCAATTTTAATAGGTTTCTACACATCTGCATTAGCCATCATGTCGAAAGTATTAGGTTCATATAAATTTAGTGTTGCAAGATTGTATGTGACTTTGATTTGATTATATAAATATTCCTAACATCATCTCTACATGAAACCCACACTTTTATTTCAGATGATTAGTTTATAATGCAATTTTTTTCTTTTGCACCTATCGGATTTATAGAAAGTAAATTTTTTTGTATTATATAATAATAACTTGGGAGGATTTATTATAACTTTATTTATTTTATTTTATTGCCATGACAGGGAGATATAAATGGAAATGTGTTGGTGGGATTCCAAGTCCCTCAGAGTGAGATGGATGAGTTCAAAAGTCAAGCTAATGGACTTGGTTATCCATATCATGAACTTGACAATTTCAATGAGGCTTTTAACATTGTAGTAGCTGAGTGAAGGAAAAAAAAATTGTTGTTCTAAGTTGCAAATCCTACTTTTTAAAAAAAATAAAAATAACCGTGTTGTACGGGTTAGTTTATCAAGAAATAATTGATGAATTAACTTGTTGTAAGTTAATTTATCTTGTATGAATAATAAAATGCATGTATCCAATGTAATGGCCTTTTAAGTTCCATTAAGAAATAATTTATTATTGTCAATTACTTTTCTCAATTATTACTATATAAGTTGAAGTGACCTTTTGCTAATGCGCCGATAGAAATAGTATTCACTGATCACTTTTTCTTTTCGATCACATATTTATGAGATAAAAATTGTCATTATCATAATTTGAAACTCGAAGAATGGACATTGATGGTGTAAAAAAGTTGGGACTACAAACATTTCAATACAAGGAACTAGGAAGCTTTAAAGATTGTTCCACTCACATGGGAAGAAGCAATGATTCGATTGAGGATGAAGAATGAGAATTCTTGATTAAAGTTTCCCCTTAACAATTAATATAAAATCGATCAAATTCTAGACTCTACTCATAGTGATTATAAATTTCTTGGATTAGTTCTACCCGTTAACAACATATATAAGATTCTATCAAGTCAGACTCAGTGATCATAAAATTCTTGGATCATTTCTATCCCTAAATGACAGATATAAAATTGATCAAATTCTATCGCGTTTGACTAGTGATCATAAAATTCTCGATCAGTTCAACCCCTTAATGATAGAATGTAAGATTGATTAAATTCTATCGAGTTTGACTCATAGTAATCATACAACTCTTGGATCAATTCTACCCTTAAAGATATAATATAACATTAATCAAATTATATCATGTCTAACTCATAAAGATCATAAAATTCTTGCATCAGTTCTACCGTGGAATATAAGATTGATCAAATTCTATCGAGCCTGCCTCATAGTGAACATGATCATTATCAAAAAAAGACTGGTAAGCAAAAGGTATTTGAGAGTGAAAGCAAAAAATAAGTGTAAATTCTAAAAGAAAGAAAGAAATGTAAAGAAATGTAACCAATAATAAATACTACTAATCTAAAATATCATCATCTTCTTCACCTTCCCAAACTCATATAATTTCCAGTACTTTTCCCCTTTCTTCTGTCCCTTTTCCGTATCGCAAATGGCAATCTACTGATAAAGATATTTGATGATCTTTCACCAATAAGAAACAGTAAGAGAGAACGAGTTAATGCACAAGCTTCCAAGCTTTGTGCATGATTTCATCGTCTATGTAAGGGCGCAACGACCACATGCTGGAGTAGCTCTCCAGTTCTCCAGAAGGTGAAGTGAGGTTAAGGGAAGAAACAATCTTTTCCTGATACAGGTAAGAAAAAAAAAGGATTAAAATTACGCGCTTAACTAATTCTACGCCAACGGAAAAAGATTATTACCTGCATTGTGTAGTCACTTTTTACCATGGAGTATACCACTGCCATCATTATTGCAATATCAGTGATTTCATGTTCCAGAGGATCAACAGAAAACGCTTCTGCCTACATTATTATAAAAGATCAGTTACTCGGGAAGCATATATACGTGCAAGATCAGCCTAAAGATCATGATCGCTTTAGATATTTTTTTCCTTTAAGAAATAAGCACACATGAATGAATCATGTCTGTATTAGTAACTTAAATTGGAAATTTGAGTGAACATTACGAGTTAAAAGGATAAAAGGACCTTACTTCATCATGACAGGTTTCCAACGGGTTTGTACTGTTGTCAACATTTAGTTCCCCCACTTGAGCCAAACTGCAATTTATCGATTGCACTACAGCTTCCACTTCCTTTAAAAGACATGCAAGCTCATCAACTACAACCTTTGCTGCAATTAAATATCAGCATTTTATGATCTGAACTCCAAATCCAATTGGAAAATCACGTAATTGTTCACTTATCATAAAAACTGTAAATGAAATTATTCTATGCAGGGTAATTTGAATAACGAACAAACCAATAGTAGCGCCAAGCACCGAGGAAAACCTAGATTTAACATCTTTGCATATAGAAGTGATGTGATTGTGGTCACACTCTTGTACAACCTTCTTTAAAATCGAATATATGAAGCCCCATACGTGTTCAAAATCACGAGACTTTATTTGGTTTCATAAGTTGAATCAACCTTTTTATTCTTAACATGTTAATCTTAACGCAAGCCAATGTGTGTGGCATGTGCCGCTGAAGAAGACACCGCTTAACATACTTCTATTAGCCATACATGGATGACATTCTAGATCTCACGGGCAAAATTAACCGTGCATTAGCATCTATAATTAACTTGGTGCAGGATTAGTTGGATCAGGAGTTTTTCCAATCATTTCTTTGTTAGTTAGCTTACTACAATTCAGACTTCCCCACCTATCCAACAATAGGGATTAATTAATCCCATGAAAATTCTCCGATGAAAAATTAGCAAGATAAAGCCATTAATGCATACGTACCAGAAACTTCTCCTAAACTAGCTATGTCCCAGCAACTATTTTTTGGTGTGTATGTGGTCGGAAAGGGACCGTAAGCGTTTTCATGGCATCACAACTTCAACCTACTCCCTCAAAACTAGATGCTTAGAAAGCCTATAGTTGGAACTACCTCACCCATGTTAATAGCGCTGACTACATTTTGGATTCTGTTAGCTCCATGACTTAAGAGCATAGAATGGATATACTCAGGTAGTGAAATTTCTTGCTACTGTCCAGGTAAAGTAACAACATAAAGATGATATAGGAAAAAATTAATTCAAGACAGGGAATACCTTCATTTACGTGATTCTGAAGTCCAAGGTGGCTTGTATGTACTTCTGTGCAGAAGAAAACCCAAGTTGCGAAGAGAAATAACACCAAAACAAATCTAAGGAAAAAAATTGGAAACAAAAAGGGGAAATTCGACTGGACTAGATGTGAAGACAGTAACAGCAACATAAATCAAATCATTAAGACAATTTGCCACACCTCTTGTTAATATATAGATATGTGAAAGATTTGTACCAAGATGTTTAAACAGTCTACTATATGGAAATGATATAAGCGAAACAGAATTATAAAACCTAAACTCTGGCAGCGAAAAATAAAGATATAATACATTACTAAACACTCAAACTTGCCCTCAACTGGCTAGTAAGTATTTCAACTTTGAGTATATATATCTTGACACCTCAACTCGTCTCCACTGTGTCAATTGAACACTCCATCTTATAAGATGATCATCTAGACATTTGTCATAAAAAAAAAGATGATCATCTAGACACCTCCAAAATTTATGTGCAACATCGGCGTCAGGTGTCCATGACACAACAAGTTGAAGTGTTTAGTTGCCAATTGCCACCAAGTTAAGGTATCTAGATATGCAATCTCAAAGTTGAACTACTACTTACTTGCCATTTGAGCCCAAATTTGAGTGTGTTTATGTATTATGCCAAAAAGAAATGACGAACCCCCTCCCCTTCCTCCTTTTTTTTTCGTTTCAAGCATGGACCTTAACTTACCGAACTGGCTTAGTAAAATAGAAATTATTAGCTGTCAACTGTTCATAGTGAGCAGTGGAAGAGGGTCATCTCCCGAGAGGTCACAATTGCCGCGAGCAAAGATATTAAAGACGAGGAAGGCATTTTTGTTATGCTACTAATCAGGTATGCAATACGTATCAATGCAAATAACTCAAATTATCATAAAAAAAACAAGAGAAATTCTACAGCATCTTGTAAACTTACTCTGAAAAGCACCACCTCATATAATTCCTTCACATTAACTGTTCTTTTATATAGATAAATTCAAGATTTACGGAACACTTACACTTGGACATATTGTGTACAGAATCATGAGCATTCATACATCCAGCTTCTATATAGGAGGAAAGCCTCTTGCTTTCATTATCTCTAATGATACGCTCGACCAATTCAGAATTCTTTTCAATTGGTTGACGCCGAAGATACTCTGACAAAAGCAGGCAAAATAAGCTATATTCATTATAGAGTATACAAAACATTAATTTTACACTAGTAGTAGATTCAGTCAAATGGATGCTACAACACTCACCGAGTCCTTGCTGAAATCCAACTAGTAATCTACTTCCCACTTCCACTAATTCATCAAACTTTGTAATCCTGAAATATAGAGAGAACTAACTTAGTGTAATACTTTGCAGAATTGTTCACCATTTTCAAATTACAACAAAAAACCCTTTGTATCCAGACCTTACCACTACCTCGCGGAGCCATTTTCAAACAAATCCTACATGTCAACCCATGTTAACAGTTTTTTTAATTGTATATATGGCAGATGATGAACCCGTTAGCTGAGAATTCTGCAAAAACTACATTTTTTCATAAATTTACAGACAGTTCCATTCGGACATTTATCCATCACAAAATTCGAATTAAAATACATCCAATTGTTGTTTGCTCGAGTAAATTGAATTGAAATAAAGTTCAAAAGGTAAGGAAGAACGAAGCAAATAATTTCTTGACTAAGAAAAAAAAACAGAAACAAAATCACGGTAGTCAGAGTTGTGTATAAACCTAAGCATAAAATCTGAAAAAGAATGAAAAATCTTCTCTTTGGATTTATACAAGGTACCGCCATCTTCTATTTCCATGGCGAAGTGAACGGAAAACACTCTTTCACCGGCAATGGCTTCCGCCTGAAAGGTTATCGGCGGCGATTTTGGTCTGTTTACCACTTTAAGGAGTTTTTAACCAAAATTTGAGCACATTTAGTCCAAAGTAACAAAAAATATTCACTTCCCTCAGTAAACTAATTTGGAAACGTCATAAATGGTCCTGAACTATTGAAATAGGTTTAAATTAGCCCTTAGTTATACACTTGTTGATTTTAGATCTTTAACTAATACACTTATTGATTTTTAGTCCCGTAACTAAAATTGTAAGTGTATAGTTAAGTGATCAAATATGATAAAGTTTAGGATAGTTTAAAGGACTAAATTCAATAAGTATATAGTTAAGATACTATTTAGACCTACTCCAGTAATTCATGAACCATTTATGGCGTTTTCTTGAAAACTAACACACGTATAACTATAGGTGACAAATATGTAGATTGAGCTGAATTCAGACGGATTAAGATAGGTTGAGTTAATAAGTTGGCGAATTATTAATTTGTTCAAAAATTACTTGGACTATTATGGACTATGCATTCATACCTCAGCTTGTCCAACTCTCATTAAGTTTTAGTTGCTCTATTTAGTTTTTATAATCTTTTTAATATCTTGTAAAACTATTATCTTTTGTTATTATAACTATATATAATATATTAAATTTAAAAAAAAATTGAAACTATTTTAACAAAATTTCTTATGAAGTGCATATGAGCCCAAACTTCAATGGATTGAAATAAACTTATCAATTAAAATTTGAACGGACCGAATGAATTATAATTTTATATACCACCTTTACATATACGTGAAGTTGAACTTAGATATAATAAGATTTAGTGGCGAAAACTACGGCTGGTATTGAAATTGAACTTAAGTGTAATAAATTTTTCAGTTGCGCAAATAATTCTATACTGAGGTGTTGTTGAAAGTTTGGTACGATACAAGCAAATTGGGGTCTCAACTCTGTTATTGGTGCGAATTATAAGAAATTTCTATATCGAGTTAAGCTGAAAGATCATTTCATTAATTCTCATAATGAAAATAAGACCAGATAAATTGCTCCCTCACCTGCCTCGAAGCAGTGTCATCATTCATTCATTGTTGTTTTTATGGATTGTCATATTATTTGTTATTGCTATTGTTTTCTTCTTCGTTGTTTTCCAATATGACTTCTTTACTACTATATTTACCTTACATACTTGATTTTTTATATTCATTACTAGGGCTGAGAAACAACATTTCTACCTTCACAAAAGTAAGTTGCGTACACAACACCCTCTTCAGATCCCACTTATGAAGTTACACTGGGTGTGTTATTGTTGTCGTTGTAACTCGTATAACTTGTGGTTGGATCGGAATAAAGCAATATGAAGTTGACGAGGAATGGTTCACGCCATTTTTGCTTCAAGTTCTGCAAAGTAAGTTAAAGCTTTTATATTAACACCTGGCCAATGGCCATACTCCTAATAATATACTTTACCCCCAATAATCTTACTTTACCATTACCTTTAGGAGGTGCCAAAGATGCCTCCTCACCTGGAAATGAGCAACTTTCTATCCAACAGTCATTTCACTTCAACCTTAAATTGAAATGTCCTCAAAATTCTCATACCAATAAGATAAAGAAAGAAGAAGAGATTTACTATAGGAGAAAAGAAAATTAGGTTTCTTGATGTCTCTCTTAGGCGGTTTTCTTCTCGCGATGGTATTTTCTGTATCTAATGGAGACCCTTTAGTTCCAGCATTGTGCATATTTGGTGACTCTGTAGTTGATGTTGGAAACAATAACAACTTAAGCACTCTCATCAAGGCAAATTTTCCACCTTATGGAAGAGATTTTGTTACCCATAAACCTACCGGAAGGTTCTGCAATGGAAAGCTGGCAACAGATTTCACTGGTAATGTCTAAAACATTTCAATAATTGTCTCCGCAAAAGAAAAGTAAATGTCCTCTATTGTTTCTCATGCATGCATGTGTTTTATCCACAGCTGAATATCTTGGGTTTACTTCATACCCACCGGCTTACCTGAGCCGAGAAGCTAGAGGGAAAAAAGTTCTTACTGGTGTCAACTTTGCCTCTGCTGCTTCTGGTTATTATGAAAGGACTGCTCTACTGTTTGTAAGTACTCGAATATGTCTGAGAATAGAAATCAGTCGATTTTTAGAGGATGACTAACTTGGAAATGTCATGGTTTTTGCAGCGTGCTCTGACGTTGACACATCAACTTAAATATTACAAGTTGTGGCAAAGGAAAGTAGTGAATCTGGTAGGGAGGACCAACGCTACTAACATTTTCTCAAGAGGAATACATCTTATAAGTGCAGGAAGCAGTGATTTCATTCAAAACTACTATATAAATCCACTACTCAACAGAGTCTACTCACCTCATCAGTTCTCAGATATCCTCATGAAGTCTTACTCAACATTCATTCAGGTCCAGCTTCCTCTTCTGTGTACTAATCGTTACCGCTTCTTCAACTGTTACCATAAACTATTTCTTAAATCCGAGCAACCTGCACGGAATAACTTTGCATAACAAGAACATTATCAAATGAAAATGCAATTAGGACTAACCTATTATAATGTCCTAACTCAAGATCATTGGACTAAAATTTACTACGTACGATAGTAAGAGCCCTGGAAAATAAATTTAAGTTCCAACTCTTATTTGACAAACGGGAGCAAGCAAGCCCATGCACGAATCATAATAAGCACTTATCAAATTACAGAAAATTAGGATTGTTACAGGATGTACAAGGATGACATACACTTGACCACCAGGTAGACTTATCCTGAAACTAAGAAATAAGATCAAGCTGTATTTATATATCACAAACTAAGAAATATTTTGTGTATTCATTTATACACAAGCCAATCAGTATGTTAATATCAGCAGCGATCAATGTACAGAACCTCTATGATCTGGGAGCAAGGAGGATTGGGGTTACAACTCTGCCACCAACTGGTTGTTTGCCAGCTGCCATTACTTTGTTCGGCAGAGGAACCAACGAGTGTGTTGCAAAACTGAACAAAGATGCTATCTCTTTCAACAAGAAGCTAAACAGGACATCTCAAAAGTTAAAGAACAAGCTTCCTGGCATCAAGCTTGTAGTCTTCGACATCTACCAACCTCTCTTTGATCTGATCACAAAACCTGCAGAAAGTGGTAACATGCTGAGACTTTTTCTTCCTTCTCCTTTCCTACCTTTTTTCTCAAACTCGCTTATCCTTCAAAAGTATTGAAAGCACAAACATGTACAGAATTTTATTGTCAATTTTTATTAAAAAAATTATCTCATATCTTGAAACTTGACAGAGGAAGAAATGTAAATTTCTAAAATGGGTTTCCTGCTACTGTACTAAAATCAAAAAGGTGAATTAGGAAATGTCCCCTTCTTGATCCATTTTTGCTGATAATATTCCTATTTTCCAGGATTTTTCGAATCAAGAAAGGCTTGCTGCGGGACTGGTACACTAGAAACGTCATTCCTTTGTAATGCCAAGTCCATTGGAACATGCTCCAATGCTACAAATTATGTCTTCTGGGATGGATTTCATCCCTCACAATCGGCAAATGAGAAGTTAGCTCAAAGTCTGTTGGAACAGGGTTTTGACCTCATATCTTAAAGCTTCAATGCTGCAGAACGGTCGACTTTGTATGATAATGTTTATTACTTTCGAACTTGAAAGAGGCTTTAGTCGGTCTTAGTTCATACAAGGGCTTAAGTATATTTCATATGATAGCAGTTACAGTAAGTACAAAATGTCTGACAGCTTTCCCAGCTTGGGAATATGTTTTTCGGTATTGATGTACTGTCAAATGAAAGTCAACTGAAAGAACAGTATTCTGTAAGTCTTTGAGTCATCCCATGAGATGAGCTCTATTCAACACTAAATATTCAACTTGATTTCCTACCCATAATTTATTTATTTATTTTTAAAAAAGGAAGACCTGTTTAAACTAAAGTAAGTTATAAGTATTTCCATTTGTCATAAAAAAAATAAAAATCAATCTTCTGGTATCTTCTTTCTTTTGGCGGCGGGAAGGAGAGGGAGTTGATCTTTTGCTAGCTCTGGTGTTCACAAAGAAAGAGAAAACCACTTTACCTGTGCAATAGTTATGAAAGTTCGAAACCAGCATTGGAATTGATAGCATATAGAAGCTTTGCTCTCAAGGTATTCTGGCGTTTGTATGTTGGAAGCTGTCAAAGGCAGAAGGAAAAATACAGATTATTGGAATATGTTCGAGTTAAAAGAGATCTTGTTGTTGAAAGCTACCTTGATTTTCAGTTTGACAAAATATGAGTTGGATTAGGTCCATTCAATGCCTCAAACTTAACGTAGTTTAATTTAACTGTACCTTGAGGGTGTTGTAGCATGTAGACGCTGAAGGCAGCCGATCAATATCCTGTCCCCCGAATGTCGCCAATAGTGGCAAATCACAAGAAACCTATATTTACGAAATTTCATTACTATTAACCACTGGTTATCAAGCCATTCCGTTTAAATTTTGGTATGTACATTTTCTTTAGTTTTCCTTTCCCTTTCTTTCAAAACTTTTTGGTATTTTATTTGTTTTCATGCCCCCTCCCTCTTCACCCTAAAAATGAAAAACTACAAGATAAAAAACAGGCCTTTAGAACATAAAGAAGTGCAACAAACATCAGGTAGCCAGAAGAGTAAGATTTTTAACAATGCTGGTGTTAAGTGATTACTGCGAAGACGAGAAGCAAAAACAGCATGTAATCAATAAAAGTATGTACGAGGAGCCACTTTAGAAAACTCACACACAAGAACAAGTACATCATGCCGATAAATGCCAGAAAGTTACTGAAAATGTGTTAATTAAGTTGTTTAGGATATTAATTTAAGAAAAAAGGAATATTCTTGCCGATTGTTAGTTTAAAGAAAACAGCATGACACATAATGTGGCCATATCAAGTGAAGCATTTGTTTCCTTTTATAATTTGATTATTTTATAAAATTTGGTTTCTTGTTAGGGAAGGGGATTTCTGATTAGTTTTAGTTTGTTCTTATTAGAGTGGGACAATCTACAAGAGTTTTCTCTGCATAACCGTCCTCAAACAACTGAGAAACATGGAAATAAAAGATTGTAAAAAAAAAGACAGCCTGGTGCACTAAGCTCCTGCAAAGTGCAGGGTCCGGAGAAGAGCAAGACCACAAGGGTATATTGAACGCAGCCTTACCCTGCATTTCTGCAAGGAAATGACAGATTGTATCCATACTTCACCAAAATCAAGACTGCCTCCTTTCAGCCTCTATAAGGCATAAGATACCGAAATACTGAATGAGTCTGAACTCATCCATACATCTGCATATGGCGATGCACTATTTAAAGCTTCAAACCTCAGCCACATTTGCACCTCTGCAACACTGTCACTGTCAGCCAGTGGCTTGCAGGAGAAAGTTTGTATCCCAGCACTAACACATTAGGGTTGAACTCAATTAGGAGACATGGGTCCTGTTCAGTTCCACACAAATTTCCAATCTACGGAGAAGATAAAATCTGGTTGTTTGCCCCAAATTCCTGTTTCTTTATGAGGATTTTGCAGAAATTTTTTAAAAGACGCAAAACTGATAAATATCGTCTATCCTGCATTTTCCATCCAAAGTGAAACACTGGAGCCGGTTTACCAATAAATCAGATGCCAGTTTCACATCAGTTCACCAACCAATAAAAACTTTCCCTGCGCTCCTATTTCCGGGTTCTTTCGACGCTTAACTCTCAATAATTTTACCCCTTGTTATACTTTCACCATTGTCGGTTGACCATTTTGAATTAACACTGCCTATTTACCACTTCACTCAACATCAAGAAAAAAAAATACGGTGCTCATTATTAACCTTTAGAGCACAAAATCTGGTAATAAAAGCCTTCTTATCTGTTTA
Organism: Solanum piurae; assembly: GCA_029582685.1. Taxonomy (NCBI): domain Eukaryota; kingdom Viridiplantae; phylum Streptophyta; class Magnoliopsida; order Solanales; family Solanaceae; genus Solanum; species Solanum piurae. Next base: position 13,608 of record JAJOOO010010680.1, read on the forward strand.
TCATCTTCATGTGTGCTAGGTGGTTTCATGATTTGGGGTGAAGGGACAAGAAAGTGCATACCTTGTGAATGGTGAAGGTTGGCTGTAGATATTTGAATCCAAGCAAAGGAGCACGCGAACAACTTGTCACAAACTTAAGCAGCAAACACCGTTCTTTTGGTTCAAAACTCGCAAATACCTAAACCACAAGAACAATTAGTTAGAAATGCTTAATTGTCTTCAATGGTTTTATTCTCCTACTCTAACACTTGCCACCACATACATATGACTAGATAACACCAAACAATAAAAAGATCATTGCTTAGACCAAGTTCCTTCTGTCAAGAGATGTTTGTTTGAGACGGTTCAAGTAGACAATGATGGATATCACATTTGAAGTTTCTTAACATAAAAAGAAAAAGAGAAGGAGAGGGATAATTCATGCATACCTCCCAAAAGAGTTTAACTGTCCGACTTCCTTCGGTGTAACCTCCAGTATAGCGAGTATTCTTCCTTAAATCATCAATGTCAATATCATGGTTCCCCCCTGAAAACAACTGGATAAAACTTTAGATTAGCTGAAATGAAAGTATGCAGTCCAGCAAAGAAAAGCCTTTGTAATTCATGTGGCTTTCAATTTATTCTCATACCACATAAAAGCATATGCACTCTATCTAATTTATTTATGCCTTCCATTCTATTGTCTGCATGTCATGTTAGTTCCTTAATTTTAAAGAAATGTGGAGAACTAGATAAGATAAAACAAAAATTGCAGAGTTATTGCCAATACATTCAGCATTTACAAGCCAATCGTTGTTTCGAATAAGCAAAGAGATTAGGAAGTCTAAACCTAGCACGGAAAGAACAAGGAAAGATCAGTTGATGGTAGAATCTCATACCCCATGAGGAATACAGTAACATTCTATGGATTGATGGTAGGATGACAGAGTAAGCGCATACATAACTCACCTTTACCCACACACATAGCAACTACATGCACATGCAAGTATATATGCATCTGTAATAAAGCACAAGTCGAAATAGAGAGGCATCTGCCTCTATTTTGCAAGAAACAATAAAATCACAGGGTATGCAATCAAAATCTATGTTACATTAGCAGAGACATGGTTATGCATCAAATACAACTTCAGGACTATTCCTTACAGGTGGATTTCATTTGGCAGGTTTTATTTGTGTTTTGAAGGATCCAAACTCATACCCATATCAGACCTGCCTGATGTAATTAAATTAAGTCAAAATAAGAGTCCATGTAACATAGATTTTGATCTAGTAACCACCTCCTAGGTCAAGCTTTACATGAAAACTCAGGCTATAACCTGCTACAGTATATGTGGAAGGGGTAAGCAATAGGGAAAGAAAATTGTACACAGAGCTACTAAAACAGAAACACAAAGTTCTGCTAAAATATGCACAGACGGAATTACCTGATTAAATTCACTTGCATTAAACAACTTTAACCAGGAAGGGGATATAAGGTCCGTCAGTCCTCTATAAAATGCATTTGAGAAAGGAAGTATCTGCCATTGAGAGCTGGAAACAATAAGTCACCAATACCAGCAAAATGGGGATCTCAAAGTAGGAGCACAAGTATCGATACCTGCCGATTTAATTTAAAATCTGCCATTGCATGAACATATTGCAACATGTTTTCTTTTGTTACAGAAATATCCTTGCCACCAGGTTTAAGCTCAATAACAATGTGTTTCCCCAATGACTCCTCAGTAACTGTAAAATCCAATGCGAGGTCCTTGACATCACCATCATAGTGCTGCATAGACCGAAACCAAATATAAGTCTTCTGCATAGTTCCATTAAAATTGGATATGGATATATAGAGGCTTGGGGTTGTTGATTATGTAAGATTGAAACTTTATTACTGTCCTCATTAGATAACTTCTTTTGTTTTTGATAATGGTCATAACTTCTTCTTTTTTGAGAATGGTAACATTACTGTCCTAGTTAGATAATTATCATTAATATAAGTACAAATAGGTGTGTTTATATTCCATATTAATCAAATCACTAATACATTTTTATCCTTAATTTTTCATAAATTATTGGAGCCATAACGATCTTAGAAGAGACGACTTCTTCGATTGGTAACGATCTTATAAGAGACCTAAGTAACTTCAGCTATCTACGGCAGCCCTCTTACTTCCCGATATAGTTCCAGCAGCACCATTCATCTTAAATTCAAATGCCTTCTTCAACGAGTGTTCTGGAAACACCACTCCTATTATCAGTTACGAGCCCTGCAGTGTCACCTCTTTCCACCCATTATTTCGCCACTATATTAAGCAACTGTTGTAATTTTCTGATAGCCAGAACCTTTTTGCAACTTTTCTTTAGGCAATTCTCAAAAACATGGAATTCACTAATAGAAAGATTGACAGCTTATGTAGCAAATTACACTAAGTTCCTTCAGTTTCAAACACTTAAACAATCGTCTCCACAATTATTATATGACACTCAAATCAGTAATCATATTTCTTGTGTTTCCCAGTCCTCCACTCTGACCTAAAATCATTAACTCAGGAGCTTACTATCACCTTTCTGGTAACAATTCTTTTTTTCTTGACAAGTCTCTGGTAATAACTTTTTTCTATGCTATTTCTTCATCAATAAATCAATATGGCATCAGAGTAAGTAGAGACAATTTACACAATTACAAAAGTGGGCACATTTATTTTATCATTTTAGGTTTCCAACATGTTCCATCATATGCAGGGTTAATTCTTTTTTCTTCACCCAAACACATGAAAATATTTCCTGACCAGTGACGGTGAAACTCGAACCTCCAAAATCTCAAGGTGCTTTAATTTGAAAACTTAACAGGAAGGAAGAAAGAGATTATTAAGCGCTGAAAAGGCACTTAAGAACAAAATAAATTGGAAATGAATGTTGAAATCAACTTACTTCTCACCCCTAAGCTAAAAATTCTTTGTGGACTATTTGCTTAAATATAGTAGAGATAAAGTGCTTAAAGAGTTATTTTTTGAAGTGATAAAGCGCTTAAAGAGTTTTTAGAACATTCTGTTATATGCAAATAGAAAAATGTTTTCTTCTACCAATGTTGATTTTGGGTAGATAGAGTTTCCTACCCTTTCAACAGCTCTTTTAAAGCACATCAAGGTGACCATCACAAGGAGTAATTAGCTACTCATTTTTGCTTGTCGTTTAGTCATCTGTAACTCTTAAGAATGAAATTTCTGGAACTGATTAGAAGCATTTACCTTAACATACATAAGATTCCTGTATAGCTCAGGATCAAGTGTAGACAATTCATCAAGAAAGCTATAGCGGCCCAACAGCTTTTGGACAAAAACATGTGAAAAGGAATAATCTAGCAATATTCCTTCATAGAGTGCTTTGCCGACGATTCTCCCCAGAAACTCGATCATCTGAATTCCATTGTCCAAAAATCTTGCAGCTGTATTAGGAATTAGATGTCTATCTGAAGTCAAGGTCTGTGTGAACAGCCCATACCTTACAAAATAGAACCAATTACAAAAATCTCAAGTCATTTCAGAGAGCAAAAAACGAGATGGCTAACTTGATAAATACATGAGCAAAGGCAACTCACTCAGGTGAGAAGGCTGCTTTGGCTATTTCTGTCAAGAATTCCTTGGATAACCCACCATAGTCCAGGCCAGCCTCTGGAAGACCAGACTCATTCACGAAAGAGACGTGGATGCCGGACTTTAACCTTGATCCTAAGTTATTTAGTTGCTGAAATCCATCTTCAATAATATGACCACGACGAATTACTATCTCGACGGAACGTCCACCAGGTCCAAGAACTTCACCAGCCATTTTTCTCGATGCCTTATCCATGTTGATGAATTCTCTAAACATCTCAACCCTGCCAATGACCAGAAATGATTTAGATCATTGCTAGACCAGAAGAAAACAACTGGGATCCTTTGATTTGAAAAGGCTACAAACAGTTGCATGTGTGATTCCAAATTATACCCCTAATGCAAGAACTACACATTTGAATTCATGTAAGTCAACATAGCAACATCTCTTTGTCTAGAAATCAAAAGCAAATTATTCTTTTTATGATTACATTGGACCTACGAGACTGACCTCAGTGGTTTAAGCCACAACATGCAACATCATCATATACAGTGGTGACTAACATATAAGTATAATTCCAAATTATTAAGGAAATACACGGAAAATTCACACAAACATGTTGCACATGTATTTATGCCAGTCAAATATTAAAAGGACGGAGCATAAGTCCATAAAGCTTTTATTGGCAACAGAAAAAGGAGGTTAATGTATTTATCCTGTAGACAAAGGGTCGAACCAAAACCCCAACCAAAAAAAGCAAGAGTTACCTCAATTCATGATTAGAAATTTTACACTCCAGGGTGCTAAAGGCAATAGCAGTCGGCGTTAAAAAATACTACTGTCCCAAATCAATTTGGTGGTGTTGGTGTCATTGACTTCCTCACCCCAACAGGGGCTTCAAGAAGATACCTTAATCACATGATGATGACGTTTAAATGTTTAAAAATTACGTGCCTAGTAACATAAATTGGGACGGCTGGAGTACCATATATTAACGTGGACGAGTAAGACTAAAACAAAAAATATGAACAAACAGATAAGAATCTTAACTAATTCACCCAAACAACAAAAGATGAAAAGCACAGAGCATCGCAGACAAAACCCGTGAGCTGTCAATGTCAAGCACAGGAAAGGAGCATTTGGACAAACTCTAGATATTAAAAATTGTCAGAATAAACTTAAAGGTAAATGAATGATGACAGCTTATGATGAGTTTTTCATGTCAAAACTACCTTTCTTCAAATGGGAAGATGTGTGGGATAACAGTAATGATGGAGCCCATGCTCAAAGTGGTTGAGGCATCATCACCGTTTGAAGTAGCTGACAAAACTTCATGAGTCCTGGCAGCTACAGCAATGGGTGGCCGATTATTTCTACCTGGTGAAAGCCACAAAGTGGGAGGGCAAAATTGGTGCCTGCAATCCCTTTCATACAATAAATGAAGACATTTGATAGCAGAATCTGTCAGAGGTCTAGTTTTAGGACCAGTACTGTGCGACATTGTATTATAAACCAATGTATTCAGCACCGACACAATTTTCTGCTGCTGCTCCAATGTAAAGGGGACCTACATTCACGTAACTCTTACTTTTAGGACAGTTTTGAAACTTACTTTTAGGACATATTAATATCATTCTAATGACATTGGAAAATCAAATATAGCTTGAAATATTTAAATTAAAAAGAAATCTGACCTGTTTCTCATAAAACTCTAGGTCATCAAGAACTAACAACAGGTGTGAATAACTAGCGCAAAACAGATGTAGTAGACAAGACAAATCTTTTGATAGGCCATCAGGACCCTGCCTTAGCAATTCAATGTCCCACATATCAGAATAATGCTTGTCAATGTGCACTGCTTTTGATTTTCCATCAACTGGATCCACAATTTTGAACTCAGTTTGTGATTTCCCAGTTATCTTTTGAAATACGCTAGCCCATTTGCTGCCTATATCTTTAGAAGAATGTTTTTGCTTTCTCTCAGAAGCTTCAAGAATCTTGTTTTCAGAAATTGTACTTCCATCCAAATATTTGCCCTTACTGACAAGATTCTTTCCTTGAAAAAGTGATTCATCGAGGGTTCCCCACAGGTTGGAAAGAAACCCGGGAGTAAAAGACAGCATGTTGAGGACTGGCATTGCCCCTAGCACCGGATTCAAAATAGAAAATATTCTGAGCATCCATGAATAGTAGTAAGCAACATCAAGCAATTCACAGCTCCCAGAAGATTCTGCTCCGCATAAGGGTAAACTTTCAGCTTTCTGAATGTGACCATCTTTCTCCAACACTAAAAGTTCCATCAGATGCCTCTGCAGCCAAACAGGCTTAAAGAGGCTCATATACGACATCTTTAAGGATCCAAAAGTTGTCTCGACTTCAACAGAATTTCCATCACCTTGAACTTCTTGGTTCTCCTTTCTCACCCATCCAGCCCTTTCAATCTGAGACAATAATTTCTCCGTCAGCATAATCACTACACGGACATAGGATTGACGGTCTAAACCAGACACTAACTTTCCAGAATCTAAGTTATTGCTTTCACTGCCTGCAGCAAGGTATATAAAATTTCCAAGAGCCCAACCAACTGGTGGCATCACCCTGTTGTGAGAAGAACTTGTCATCTGATCCATATCTGACATATCGTTTAGAATTTGCTCCTTTGACATCTGCCATCACCTGTCACAGTTTGATCAGTCCCTTCGCATTCTAATATCCATAACTGCATCAGAAATAACGCAAAATATGGATGCTAATTCAACTCTGGAAAGGTATCAGTATAGTAATTTGCACAACAAACTGCAGATACAGAGATGATCACCAAAATGAAATTAGTAAGTGCTATTGCAGGCTGCCTCAGCAATTTAGATAATGTGAGTCATCATAAATTCAAGGAATAATACACAAAAACTTCTCTAAATTTGTCTCCATTTGCAACTTACACACCTAAACTATGAAGTGATTATATTACCCCCTGATCTTCCTTTTTACCTATCTATTAACACCTTGAAGTGCCAAGTGGCATAGAGTAGTTTCAACTCTTGTATGGTGCACGATAGCAAAGAAAGAAATATAATATAAAGAAACTATATAGACTTTTTGTTTTCCAAACGACTAAATGTCATTGGTAACAACTATTTGTTCCAACTGTGTATCTTTTTTCTTGCTTTTCTTGTTTACTTCTCTCATTTATTTATTTTCTTTGTTTAGAATGTTGGATCTGATCCAAATGAAATAGAACCAGATCCAAGCTTTTCACAGATATGATGAGGGAAAATGGATTCCATAAACTGCTTTAGTTAAACAAACAATTAATTAGTAAAATGCCACATGTTTAAAAAGTCCACGGGTTAGAGTGTGAAAAAAAAAGGAAGTTCAAGGCAGTAATACAAGTACCTCATAATTTAGGCGTATAAGTTGCAAATAGAGCCAAGTACTATACCGAAATTCAAAAATAAATTATCAGTTAAATTCAAGAAAATTTTTATATATATATATATATATGTATATATATGTTTGTTCAAAGTTTGTTCAGGAGAGAAGTATTTCCATATGTTTACAATGAAGTGGATCTAATCAACTTATACTTGTGGTTGTCTGGTAGATTTTCTAGCCCAAACTGACAATAATATCGTCCCATATGCACAAATTGCCTTAAAATTATGTAGGTACGGGCATATACACTCATATAGTTAGTGGCAACAATTCCCTTTACTCTGACAAACTTACCAATAGTATCCTCAAGCAAGGTGTTATCACAGACTTGTGTTTCAAAGGAGGAATCAACACCACTGGTAACCGTTGAGCAAACCAGGGTATTGTGAGTAGATAAATACAGTATTGCTCCGCAGCACTCTGAACTTCTAGCAAGTCATTATTATTATCCGCAACTAGATTCATGACATGAAATGGCCGTAGTGCTAAAGTAATTGCACTTGCAGTTATCAGTAACTGTTCATCTGTCTGAGAAGACAAAGTTACCTGAACAGAACTAGGGGCCTCAAGTTTACAAATGTACCTCCTTACAGAATTGTATAGTCCACTTTTAATACTTCCCATGAACTGAACTAAATCCCTAACAGCCATTAATGCACCCTGTATATTGGTATTGCTGATGCATTTCCAACCTTTCACATCAGTCAGAATTACTGCCAAGCGCATTGCTAATGATGCAAGTAGAACATCATTACTCTTGTGACAAGAATTATCATATTCTGTTAAAATAAACAAGCAAATGGTAATCAACTTCTTTGCTTGATAATTCCAAACTTTTCTCTCTTCCACGGTTCCAGTAGCCATTGAGCAAAAGTTTTCATTGGGATCTAAAAAAGAAAGAAGTAGACAGATAAAGTCAACGTACGCTATAACATAATCAACTTAACTGACAAATAGCAATGGATAAATGCCAGATCATGCAAGGGGTAGGACTTTTAAAAATAAGGATTTATAGCTGGTATTTGTGCCTTTATGGTTCAAAAAAATAGGGAAACGAATTGTTTTCTTTCATCTTTTTATAGTATGTAAGTGAGTAAAAGGTAAACAATCATTATTCCATAACCAGCCATCGAATTGTTGAGAGTGTGTATGGCACACAATTTAGCATCCTGATGAATCGTAATCCAGAAAGAGACGCTCAACATCATTGCAAAGTATTTCAGATACAGTCTTTATTATTTAATGTTTTATCTTTGATAAGGTTCTTTGTATTATATGCTTCTAGAAGACAATGATTCTTCTTTCTTTCTGTTTTTTCTATTTCACTAATAACCCAATGCAGCTGGGAGCAGAACATCCACCAATTCAATGAATATAACTTTTTTGAAATTTCTAAAGGACTGGATTAAAGCACTTGTCAGGTGAAGCTTAGAAATATGGACATCATTCTGACAAAGAAGAGTTATTCTATAACCATATTTCATATGAACTCATAAAATGTAGAAGGAGACATCGAGACATAGGATACTTTTCTTGCCAAGACTCACAAAACACAATTGTTATAGTAAGACAATCATGACTACAAAATTTGAATAGAAACTCAAGGACTTGAAATATATAAGAATAGCATACTTGTTGAGTTTATGCTCTCCAGGATAACTCCAAAACAACTCCTGATGCAATCTTTTTCTCTGGGTTGAATTCTTGGATATCGCGCCAACAAGAATGTAGTAAAGAAAAGAAAAGGCCTCAGAACTTGGCTGGATATAGACAATTTCTTTAGAGGAGAAAGATGACTATTTATCAATGATTCCCACTGCTGCTGAAACTCCAGGGCTATACGTTTTTTAACATGATAACGATGCCAAGCTCTCTGCACATATTTTAAGAAGCCGCGTTCATAGTTGACAATCACACTTGAAGATGAGATCAAAACATTGTTTTCTTACCAGGCTTTCAGAATGTTACTGATTTATAAAGAAACTTCAAACAACAAAAGGATCATAATGAAAGAAAGAACAACACTAGTTCTGCTGTATTACACAAAAGTGAACTCAACAAATAAAAAATTTGCAATGTGTATGCATATCAACGAATGATAAACCTTCAAACCACAGAACCACAAAAAGATTTATCATGTTTGCAATAAGAAAGAGATTACAGATTCCAAATATCTATTTGTTCTTTCTAGTCCATTGTGATGGCATATTATTCAAGCTTCAATTTTACTTCTGAAGTTCATCCAAATAGCTAAATACATATCAAATTCTAAAACCAAAAAGATAGTCAACAAATAAAGCAAAATAGCCTTTCCTCTTTCTCCCGATAATTGACTTGGATTCCTCAAGTTTCGACCCCCCATTATCTGCATTTGATTGTTATCTATACTGAGGTACATTAACCACTTAGGTAAAAATATACACCTCATCAAAATGAACCTTTTCCTTTTACCTTTTCTTTTCTTTCATAGGTGACTTCACAAAAATTATAAGCACAAAATATACACTTCAATATCAGGGTATAATAACTCCTTTGCTTGTTATTTAATTCAAAGAGAGTAAAGCACAAACAGAACATGGTCTCTTAAGATATTTCTAGTTAGGACTAGGATCAATTGACACTGAAACATAAAGTAACAAGACCATAACTGTGTGCCCTTGCCTTAAAAGATATCAACTCATAAGCCTCACCTCCAACTTATTTGAGGTCTTTTCATTTTTAGGTAACTTATTTTTTTCATTAATCACACGAATCAAAATTACAAAGCAAGCTAATTACCACAGTTAGCTTAGTCTCACTGCTAATAACTCCCTATCCAAATGCTTCCTACCATCAACCTCACCAAACTAAATACAACTAGGAACCATTACTTAACAAAAGTCATGACTGCACTACATCCTTTGCACCTTTTGGTGCTCTAACATCACAAGCATAAGCAATATTCCTAGTTAATCTAAGGTCATCCAAAGCCTGTCATTTGAGGTTTTAAGGTGCTTTTGACATAGTAATTTTACTATCGCGACAATGAAAAGCCATTAAGTTTAGCTTATAGTTTATGATCATCTCCAACTTATTCGAGGTTTTAAGGTGCTTCTGACACAGTAATTTAACTACTGTTACAATGAAAATCCACCAAGTTTAGCTTATAATTATATGATCATCTCCAACTTATTCGAGGTTTTAAGGTGCTTCTGACACAGTAATTTAACTACTGTTACAATGAAAATCCACCAAGTTTAGCTTATAATTATATGATCATCTCCAACTTATTCGAGGTTTTAAGGTGCTTCTGACACAGTAATTTAACTACTGTTACAATGAAAATCCACCAAGTTTAGCTTATAATTATATGATCATCTCCAACTTATTCGAGGTTTTAAGGTGCTTCTGACACAGTAATTTAACTACTGTTACAATGAAAATCCACCAAGTTTAGCTTATAATTATATGATCATCTCCAACTTATTCGAGGTTTTAAGGTGCTTCTGACACAGTAATTTAACTACTGTTACAATGAAAATCCACCAAGTTTAGCTTATAATTATATGATCATCTCCAACTTATTCGAGGTTTTAAGGTGCTTCTGACACAGTAATTTAACTACTGTTACAATGAAAATCCACCAAGTTTAGCTTATAATTA
>JAJOOO010010681.1:0-22713 GCA_029582685.1 Solanum piurae
GTTGCTTTTAGTTCTACCCTTGGCAAGTAGAACAACCTCCACGGAGTAGGATAGACTCCAGATTCCATACCTTGCTAGTGTGGTCTATATCGATTAAGGCCTATTTGCATCATGTGGGATGTGCACTCTAGTATTGGATAGGTTCTACAATGTGTAGGTAGTAGTATGGGAGGCTATCTACACATGGCCCGAGTACGCTTAGAAGATACTAAAGTGAGTTTCCTAAGCCTTAGGGCTATTATGTGATTGTCCCCTATATGCTTGTGTGTCTCTTAAATGGTCTATAAAGAATGTTGACTTAGTATGTTATAATGAAATGATAAAACCCTTGTCTATTGTAACTCTTAGGAACACTTAGGTGTATATAATGAGGTTGTATGGGAGGTCACTTCATTATTCACTTAAGTGTGGCGTAGGGTGACTTGAGATAGAGGCTTAAATGGTAATGAAGGAATTACGTTGCTATCTTCTTTAAGTATTGTACACTTGTGTTAATTGAGTTGTAAATGATGTGAATATGGTCTTAATTGTGAATGGTGACTTGAAATGTGGGTTTATGCTTGTGGTTGTAAAGATTTGTTAAAGAAGGTCTTAAAAGCATGCATTCCTCGTAAATGTCCGTTGTGCATGTTTTCTTGCATGGTCATCATACTTAGTACTTATTGTACTAATTCCATCTTTCTCTATTATTACAAGTGTAGGTGGTGGAAGGTGAGGAGATCTTTTGAGGAAGCTTGGGATATCGACTCTTCTCAAGAAGCTTGGTATGTCCTCATATATTCGAGGAGATAGTTGTTACACTTATATTTTTTTGTAAAGGGTCGTGTCCCTACGATGTTCTATTCGTGTCTAAGATGGTACATGAGACTTACAAATTCTACTTTGTTACATTTGAAAGATTTTATGAGTATTACGAACTTGTTTTAAAAAGAGTTTTTATTCCTTACGGATTTTTTTATTACCGAATGCGAATGAATGAATGCTAAGGCTTGTATAAGACCTCCGAGAGGTCGAATACGCATGTAACGGTTAGGGGCTGTTCTCGGGTCGTTAGAAACTTGGTATCAGAGCATAAGGTTTTGGAAATTGTCCCTTAGGATTCAAAGTCTCATATGCCACATCTAGTAGAGTCTTGTTCATCGGTGTGAGTCGTGACACATTTATGAGCGAGAGGCTATAGGACGGTAGAAGTTTCACTTCTTTCATTAATCTTGATGTCGTGCCTTAGAGTTTGGTCTATAAGTATCTTTCCTAATTTGTCTGTTGTGTTTATAGGAAATGAATACAAGGGCTAATCCTAGCAGAGCGTAAGAGGAGAATGTGTATGGGGGAGTTCCTCCCCAAGGTCTTAAAGGTGACCAAGTCCCCATAGGCAATCAAGAAAATGAGGTTTCGGTGGTTCCCCCGGCCATGACTAATGAAGAGATTAGGGCGGCTTTTCTAACTCTAGCTCAAGCCATGACGGCTCAAGCAAATAGAGATGTAGGGCCTAGAGTGAATGCTAATGAGAGTACGGTAGCCTCAAGGTTGACAGACTTCGTGAGGATGAATCCTCTTATCTTTCTGGGCTCCAGAATTGGAGAAGATCCCCAAGGATTCTTGGATGAGATTTACAAAATTATGGATGCTATGGGAATATCTTCTAGAGAGAAAGCGGAATTCGCTTCATACCAATTGAAGGAGGTGGCCCAAATTTTGTACACTCTATGGAAGGCAAACAGGACGTAGGAAGCGGGTCCTATAGAATGGAAGGAGTTTAAGGAAGCATTCTTGGCCAAGTACTTTCCCCTAGAGAAGAGGGAGTGCAAAATTGAGGAGTTCATTAATCTTAGGCAAGGTAATATGAGTGTGGAGCAGTATGCTTTGAAGTTCTCTATGTTGTCTAGGTATGCTCCATCTTTGGTGTCTAGCTCTAGAGAAGAGATGAGTAGGTTTGTTACCGGTGTATTCGACTTGGTTAAAGAAGAGTGTCTTACGGCAATGATCCATGGTGACATGAACATCTCTAGGCTTGTTGTGTATGCTCAATCTATTGAGGAGTCCAAGATGACTAGGGTGAGGAAAGACTTGAAAAGGGGTAGGTATGAGGATCAAGAACAACCTAGGTTTAAGAAGAGGGCTCCAAATCAAGATTTCTCAAGTGCTCCTAAGGTTAACCATGAAGGAGGTGGTGGTTCTCAAATTGCTAAGCCTACTTGTTCCACTTGTGAAAAGCAGCATTTTGGTAAGTGTCTATCCGGCACTAGTGGTTGTTATGGTTGTGGGAAAAATGATCACAAGTTGAGAGATTGTCCTAATATTGTGGCTAAATGAAGGAATGCTAGGCAAGCTCCTTATAGTGGTCCTAGTGTTGATGGTCAAGCAAGGAATCGTTTCTATGCTCTCCAAGCTAACAAGGAATCAAATCTGGATGAAGGTGCCGGTAAGTCATAATTTTTGGTTTTGTGTTGGAATCCTTTTGTGTTGGTTTAGATGGGTTTCTCCTAACTGGGGGATGGTATGTTGAATGATGAGTTGAGGAGAGTTGGGATATTATTTTCTTTTTCTTCTATTCCTAATCAAGCTTGAGTCATAGAATTGTAAAAGCATGATGCATGGGTTTTTGGAGTCTAGTTTGAAAAATGAGTTTCTATATTCTCCTTATAATGATGCATGCTTTAAATTCAGTTCTTGATTTAAATGAGAAAATCAGTTTCATGATCGTTGTTCTCCTTATATGAATAAATTGGTGAGTTGCTAAAAGTTGTTAAGAGTTGATTAGTTGAGCACGCTTAAGTGTATTCTTCACGTGGCATGATTGTGTTTTAATGAGATAATTGCATATTGTGTTCTTTGATGTTGTTATGAGCATGAGGTGCTATGGAGAAGGAAGTTCCTCCAAATAAATGAGATGGAAAAAAAAAAAAGGGTTGAGACATGTTGAGTTGTAGGTGTGCTTCCTACTTCCATAAATTTGAATGAAGTTGTGTTGTAATGGCTTGTTATGTGGAGTTGATGTTTCCTCCTTGATGAGTGCTTTCATATTGATATTGTATGATTGTTGTGTGCTGCTAACCTTGAGTCATTACCCTTAATGTTTTAAAGTGTCATTCGAGGACGAATGTTCCCAAGTGGGGGATATTGTAATGCCCCTCAAAATGAAGTAGGATAAAAAAGAGCCTCACATGGGTTTTATGCATTAATAAATTGTTTAAAATAATGAAGAATAGCCTTTTTAGTCAGTTTTAAAGAGTTTGGAAGTCAAACGTCCAGGGACGACCAAGACGTTCGGAAACTAGTCTTTTACGTGTTGGTGTGTTCTAGTATGTTGTTCATGTTTTTATGTGTTGTTTGGAGTCTAAAATAAGTGGAGGTGACCGTAGTGTCTTAATAAATATTTTTAGGGTCAAAACGTTCGGGTACGACTCCTCGGGACCACCCTACGGGTCCCCGAGGAGGACCCCAACCTTTGGCAGAGCAAGATGCCAAGGTAGCTTGAAAATGCTCATTGAGGGAGCATGTCCGCGTCGTGAACTAGCTCCACCAAAGGCCAAATGGTTGGCCCGCGTCGCGGACGTATCGCGGACTCTTCTGTCTCGAAATTTAATTTCCATAAACCTGCCGAAACACCTCCACGTCGCGAACTCTTTCCCGACAAAATATGCGAAAATAAAACTCAAGTTTGACTTTTTTAAAAAGGTCCAACTAAGTGAGGGGTAGTTTGGGTACTGTGGGTTATTGTTTTTAAGTGTTTTTAAGTATTTTTAAAGGTATTTAAACTTGTATATGGTATTATAGAATTCATTCTTCCAACTCAAAACCCCAAAGTTCTTTCTCTCTCTAAAGTTCTCTCAAGTTCAAGGAAGAACAAGGTAGAGAGCTAGGGTTTCAAATAGAGGGTTTCTTCCACCAAATTTCGTTGAGATTTCATCAAGTGAGGTCTGGTGGCTCTTGATCTAGGACTCATCTTCATCCTAGAGTCAATTTCCAAGGATTTTACAATATTTTCAAAAAGTGACTAAAAGCTTGTTTTTGAATTCTATCAAGGGTTCTTGCATGAAAATGATTTGAAACGTTGGGATATAGGTTAATTGATGTTTGTTTGTGGTTTTTGAATGAAATACTCCATGAAACCTTGTCTTCTACAAAACCCTAAATTTCGCTATGAAGTGGGTCTATTTCTATAATTTCAAAGCTGATGGAATTATGTGTAAAGTGAATTGTATTGATATCTCTTGTGTTGTTTAATGCTTATTTATGATTAATTATTGATAATGGATGAATTAACGGTGGTAAGCCTTATGGGTGAAGTATTTGTGATTTCTTGGATTTTGGTGATTTTGGCTATGGCTTTGGGTTATTGTAAGAAAGCTTGAACTCTCTCTATTGAATTGATTGTTGTTAGTAGATTGAATCCACCTTTGGTGGAAGTGTTATATCTTATTCTTGTGTGGTATTATTGTGAATTGTAGCCATGAAGGCATTGGTGAAGTTGTTGTATAATGTTGGAATATTGTATTATTGAGAATTGAGGCTATGAAGGGCATTATATGAGTGCCATTATATTGATGTGTTATTATACATATATGAGGCTATATGTAAAGTCCTATATGAAGCTATATGTAAAGTTTGTGTGAAGCTATGATGTGAAGATATTCAAATGGTATTAATGTGATATTGTATAAAGTGTTATTATGCTAATGTGAAAGCATGTTTATCTTGATATGGTGATATGTGGTGATGATGGACTATGATGAGTCTTCATAAGATGATGTTGTAGCTCATATGCTAGACTTGAGTATCTTGTCTTGTGTCATGGAAGCTTGATTATATATATGAATGTTTGGTTGGGCTATGACTTAGTAATGGGGCTCTTCCTATAAATGCTAAAAGAGGAATTCTAGGCCAAGACTTGAATTGGTAGACTTAAGCATAGTGCCTTTTCATGAGTCTAGCTTTCCTAAGCAAATGTATAACCTTGAAGGATGTGCCTTAGGGCGATGTTCCCTTCTTGAGTGAAATGATAGACTTAGAGATGGATGGAGCCGGAACGGCATATGAATCATTATCTAAGAAAGTCAAATGAGCTATCCTTATGAACGTAGATTGGCTATGACTAAGAAATGGAGCCTTTCTTGGGAAGAGGTACTATGAGTTCGTTGAACTAGAAAAGGAACCCTCTCTAGTACATGTGTGATTGAATACTCTATGGAAACCAAGGCTAAGCAGCGAGTGGATGTGGTTAGGATGGTGGCCTAGTTGAGCATGAGATTAGGCACAATGAACATCCTTAAACATCTCTTAAACAATGTGCCAACATGAGTTGCTTTTAGTTCTACCCTTGGCAAGTAGAACAACCTCCACGGAGTAGGATAGACTCCAGATTCCATACCTTGCTAGTGTGGTCTATGTCTATTAAGGCCTATTTCCATCATGTGGGATGTGCACTCTAGTATTGGATAAGTTCTACAACGTGTAGGTAGTAGTATGAGAGGCTATCTACACATGGCACGAGTAGGCTTAGAAGATACTAAAGTGAGTTCCCTAAGCCTTAGGGCTATTATGTGATTGTCCCCTATATGTTTGTGTGTCTCTTAAATGGTCTATAAATAATGTTGACTTAGTATGTTATAATGAAATGATAAAACCCTTGTCTATTGTAACTCTTAGGAACACTTAGGTGTATATAATGAGGTTGTATGGGAGGTCACTTCATTATTCACTTAAGTGTGGCTTGAGATAGAGGCTTAAATGGTAATGAAGGAATTACGTTGCTATCTTCTTTAAGTATTGTACACTTGTGTTAATTGAGTTGTAAATGATGTGAATATGGTCTTATTTGTGAATGGTGACTTGAAATGTGGGTTTATGCTTGTGGTTGTAAAGGTTTGTTAAAGAAGGTCTTAAAAGCATGCATTCCTTGTAATTGTCCGTTATGCATGTTTTCTTGCATGGTCATCATACTTAGTACTTATTGTACTAATTCCATATTTCTCTATTGTTACAAATGTAGTAGGTGGAAGGTGAGGAGATATTTTGAGATAGCTTTGGATATCGACTCTTCTCAAGAAGCTTAGTATGTCCTCATATATTCGAGGACATAGTTGTTACCTTTCTTGTATTTTCACTTAGACATTGTATAAGACTTATATTTTGTTGTAAAGGGTGGTGTCCCTAAGATGTTCTATTCGTGTCTAAGATGGTACATTAGACTTAGAAATTCTACTTCGTTACATTTGAAAGATTTTATGAGTATTATGAACTTGTTTTGAAAAGAGTTTTTATTCCTTACGGGTTTTTTTTATTACCGAATGTGAATGAATGAATTCTAAGTCTTGTATAAAACCTTCGAGAGGTCGAATACGCATGTAACGGCTAGGGGGTGCTCTCGGGTCGTTACAGATTATTTCTGATTAGGGTACTCAATTCACTTCTCTTCTTTTGGAAGTCATTCCAAAAAGGGCTTGGTACTAATGTTAAGCCTATCACGGATTTTCATCCCCAAATCAATGGGTAAGCGGAGCGAACCATACAAACATTAAAAGATATTTTGAGGGCATGTGTTATAGATTTCAAGGGTAATTGGGATGACCACTTGCCATTAATAAAGTTTGCCTACAATAATAGTTATCACTCAAATATCGGTATGGCTCCCTTTGAAGCCTTGTATGGCAGGAGATGTAGGTCTCCGGTTGGTTGGTTTGAGGTGGTTGAAATTACTCTTATTCGTCACGAATTGGTTTATGAAGCATTTAGAAAGTCCGTCTCATTAGAGAGGGTTGAGAACCGCTCAAAGTTGACAAAAGTCTTATTTTGATGTGAGAAGAAGGGATCTAGAATTTGAAGTTAATGATTGGGTCTATTTGAAAATCTCACCCATGAAGGGTGTGATGAGATTTTGCAAGAAAGGGAAACTTAGTCCCCGGTATGTAGGCTCATACCAAATTTTGGAACTATTTGGTAAAGTTGCCTATGAGTTGGATTTGCCTAATGAGTTGAATCTGGTTCATCCGGTATTTCATGTTACTATGCTTAAGAAATGTATTGGAGATCCGGTATCCATTATTCCCCTAGAATGGTTGGGAGTCGACGAAAGTCTTTTATATGAAGAGATTCTGATAGAGATCCTAGACCAGCAAGTCAAGAGATTGAGAAACAAGGAAATAGTTTGCGTAAAGGTTTTGTGGAGGAATCACTTAGTTGAGGGTGCAACTTGGGTGACCGAGGCCGATATGAAGTCCCGATATCCTCATCTCTTTCCTTCTACTCATATTCAAGCTTGAGGTAAATAGTTCCTCTTGAGTTCTAGTGTTTTGGAGTCATGTGTGTTATATGTGTTTTTCGATGATTTCCATATGTTATGCATGTTCTTGAGAAATTCATGTTTACTCAAAAAATGAGTTTTCATGATTTATGTTCCTCATGTTGTTGTGCATTTAAAATGAGTTACGTATTTGGCTTCATGACATGAATTGATGAACATGCTTTAGTATGCTTTTGAGAATAATTGCATATTGGCTCCATGATATTGTGTTGAGCATGATTTTAGTTGGAGAGGGTAGTTCCTCCTATGAATATGAGAAATATTGAATTTCATGCATCATGGATTGTTAGATGTAGTTCCTACTTCCTTTTGTTGCATTGATTATGTTTGAGATGGAGTTGAAGTTTCCTCCTTTTAATTGTGCATTATTTTGATATTTCATGCATGTTGGGCTGCTAGTTTAGAGTCTTTAATTTCGTAAGGTGTCTAGATCGTCAATCGTGAATGAATGTTCCCAAGAGGGAGATATTGTAACACTCCGAAAACTAGTAGACTAAAGTAGAGCTTAACATAAGGATTATAGTCGTAAACCTACCTCTCCGTACCTAAAAAATATAGGGTTTCGTGTTAGAACATCAAGGTACGACCCCCAAGGACCAACCATGGGTCCTTAAGGGAAACCCTTAGAAGGCTGCTTGGCAGTGACCCATGGAGGTAACCCACGCCTCATGGGTCAGCCCACACCCCGTGGGCGAGGGATCGTGGGACAAGCCTCCAAAAATAAGCCTCAAAACCTCAACTCATGGTTCACTAGCACACCACGTGGGTCTATCCATGGACCGTGGTCGTGGGGTCATGGGGTCGTGGGTGAGGCCTGAAACTGCCTTTTAGCAGTTACACTTAGGGGCATTATGGGGATTCTCGGTTTGAATTAATATGAATTGATGTCGTTTTACACTAAATAAGACTAACTATATAAGGTTTTTAAGTCACCAAATTAAGTCATCCAAGCCATTATTCTACAGATCCCAAAAGAACTCATCCTCTCCAAAACTTCTCTCTCTAAAACTTCAAGGAAGAAGAAGAATGAAGTTGGAGCTAGGATTTGAAGGAACAAGCCTTTCTACTCAAATTCTTTGGAGATTCATAGCTAAGGTATGGTAGCTCTTCATCCATGGATAGAATTCATCCATGGAGTCCCTTAAAAACTCAATTTCAAAGATAGAAGTCCCCCAAAAGCTAGGATTTGACTCCAAGTCATGGATTCATTTCAAAAATAATTTTAATGATTTAATTACTTTATATTATTATTATCGAATTTATGATTTATAATGGTTTTAGGTTTAAATCCCCCAAAAATCCATGAAATCCCAATATTCCCAATTTATGACATTGTGATGTGGATGAATTGATGAAACAAGGATATGATGAGATTATGCTTGTAGTAATTGAGCTATTTGAATTATGTTATCATCCATGCCTAATGTATTAATTATAGATGTGTTTATTGAACATGATTTATGGTCCTTGAAGTGCAAAGTATGAGAATTATGCATGATTATGAGATTTGTGTATATGCTTTGAGAACACTTTGAGAGTGAAGTGTCCATTATTATGATAATGTTGTTGTGTTGATTGAAAGGATATTCTCATGAACACATAATGAACATAATGTGAAAGGTTTTCTCACATGATGGAGATTCTAGGTTGAAAGGCAATTCTCACCTAGTTGAATCTAATGTTATATGTAGTCATAGAAGGTGAAAGGTTATTCTCATGCATGATCTAATAAGCTATCCTAATGAAACAAATCATGAATTAATAAGTGCTCCGTGGGATAAATTCTTAGCACCTAGAGGATATTGACTATGAGATGGAAGCTCTTCTATGAGAAAGGCCGGGTTTCTAGAAGAAATCTCTTGAGATGGAAGCTCCCCGCTAGAAAAGGCAGGTTTCTAGTAACAATCTCCTTATTCCATAAACTACGTGCCCCCGTAGGATATTTAGCTAGTGGATCCACCTAAAGCTAAATAATGATGGTCTTACCTTAGGCAAGTAGGACAACTCTTTTCGGTGTGGGTAACACCGGATTTCATGTTAAGCTCACATGGTCTATGTCGATTAAGGCTTATTCCCACTATGAACAAGAACATGAATTATGAACTATGGTTACTCAAGAAGCTTTACTTAGCATGGGTGGGATTATGGGATCTTATTCATGCATTGCACAAGTATGCTTTGAGGGTACTTATGGTATGTTTCCCTTATGATGTGATGATCTATGAAATGAATATGCTTATGACTTATGCTTTTCTATTATCTTCAAAATGATGCTTTAACTTGATAAATTGGATGCATTCAACTAAAATGTCCTTTTTAGCATGTTTTCATGATATTTATGCATTGCTATCGTACTTCGTGCATTTTTGTACTAACCCATATTTTCCTACATTTTTCCCAAGTGTAGGGTCCGGTTCTCAAGGTGGTCCTCATTGTGGCAAAAGTTTTGAATTGCTCATTTCTCCTTACTTGTTGGTGAGTCCTCATGAGTCGAGGACGGATGTTTTCACTTAGTAGTTTCTTTCCTTATATTTCTATTTCAGATTATGTTGTATGGGATGTGTCCCTATTTGATTCAAGTATTGTAATAGATGGTTATATTGAGACAAGTCTAGACTTCCGCTCTGCTTTTATGAAAAACTTTTTAAGACTTTAAATGGGTTTTACTCTTTATTGTTCTATGCTTATGTTATGATATTCTAGGTGGCTTACATAGGGCCTTTCGGGGTTCTATGTGCCTTGTTACATCTAAGGGGTACCCCTGGGTCGTGACAGGTGTGGTCCGTGGTCGACCACCTCCACTTGTTCTAGAAAAATCCAGAACCACGATGGGACCTATGGACTGTAGGTGGGACCAAGGTCCATGGTCCAGGTCCGTGGTTCAGACCCTAGCTTGCAGCTCCAAGACGCTGATCGATGGACTGACAAGACGGACCATCGGTCAGGGTCCGTAGGTCGACAATCGACTTTCAGCTTAGGGATAGTTGGGTCTTTTCCTAATTATGTTATCCCTAAACTACGTCATTTTGGTCAGTTTAAGCCTAATATTCTAGTAAAAACTTACCCTAAGTGATTCATTCACCAAAATTCATCAAAACTTAGAGCAAAAGAGGAGAAAGAGTCGACCAAGTCCTTTAAAGTACGCGCAATAGATTTTCTTCAGTTCCAGCTCCAAAATCAAAGGATTTCTCCATCAATTTCGTCACCAAGTATGTGGGATTTCACTAGTAGGTTCCTTTCATCCACTAGGTCCCTAGAATTCAGTCAGATTCTTGATTCACTATATTCAATATATCTTGCTTAGACCTTGGGCGTTTAAAACCTTAGATATTGGTTGTGATTTAGTTGTTATAGTATTCTTAATTAGATTATCATGTTTTCGTGAAATCGTTGCTTAGTTCCTTTCATGAAACTCAGAACTCTAGTTGTGTAAATTCTCTTAGTTCATAAATTACACTTGCTAGGTCAGTTAAACAGATATACATGCTCCAGTTTCGAATGTTTCATTGTCAGTACCTAAATGTTTCATTCTCAGATTTGCATGTCAAAATATTGAGCTATCCATTATTTCAGTTATGTTGTGTCATACACATATCCAGTTGGAAGTAGGCTTAGCACTGAGTTGGACTAGGGTTCAGCATACCCTCATAGTCCCAGAACTGTGTGCCCCCATAAGCTTATAAGTCCCCTCTGTTGGGCATCAGATTCAGTTACACGCCAGTCATGCCTTTATCCCTCTGCCAAGGAATATTGAGTCATCTCGATGGGGCGTATACATCGGACTCTGCATTTAACTCATGTGATTTTTACGTCGGCTAATAGTAGCTCCCACAGTCAGACTCTAGTGCATTTGACCATGTTTTCAGTTATACTTCAGTATTGAGTCTCAGCACGTTAAATTTATGATTAGTACTTGGTCATTGCATTTAGCTTAGTTTTAAGTTATATTTCAGTATCTATGTTTCTGTTTAGATTATGTCATTGCTCAGTTATGTTTGTTTAGCTTTTATACCTTGTTCAGCTATTATCTATATCATGCATTCTCAGTACATTCCAAGTACTGACGTATACTCTGCGGTACATCATTTCATAATGTAGGTTCAAGTATTCAGCATCCAGAACACGCATAGATCGGTTCCCGATCTGTATTCAGTAGCTTCACTGGTGAGTACTCACACTTCGAGGACAATAGACATTTCTTTCATATTCAGTCTTTCATTTTAGTTTTCAATTTTGCTAAGAGTTAGCTGGGGACATTTCCCAGCAACTCTAGTTAGTAGAGGTTTTTTCAGACATAGTATTAGATTCAGCTTTAGATTTGAGTTTGATCTTTCAGTTGTCATTGAACTCTTAGTACATTTCATATATTTAGACTAGTTGGGTATTCCCCACTTTCAGTTACCACTATTTTAGCTTTCGTATAGTATATCTTTAATCATATTATTTTAATATGCTTATGATATGCCAGCTTCAGGGTTAGCTTGGGGTCACTCGTGATCCTGGGTCCCGTGTTTACGTCAAGGGGGTAGCCTCGGGGCGTGACATCTTCCTTCACCCTCAACTGGTGATAACCCGATCGAAGGTCAATCTTGGAGAAGTAGCTCGCTCCTTGAAGTTGGTCAAACAAATAATTTATCCTTGGAAGATGATACTTATTCTTAATGGTCACCTTATTCAACTGATGATAGTCAATACACATGCGAAGAGAACCATCTTTCTAACTAACAAACAAAATTGGAGCACCCCATGGAGAGATACTCGGTCGGATGAAACTCTTATCTAACAAATCTTTCAATTGCTCCTTCAACTCCTTTAGTTCTGTCGGAGCCATCCGGTAAGGACGTATAGAAATAGGTTGCGTATCTGGGAGAAGGTTAGTACCGAAGTCTATTTCCCTTTCGGGAGGAATACCGGGTAAATTATCTGGGAATACTTCCGTAAACTCATTAACAACGAGGACCAACTCAATATTAGGGTTTTCAGAATCCATATCCCTCACTCTAACAAGATGATAAATGCAACCCTTAGAAATCATCTTTCTAGCTTTAAGACAAGAGATAAACTGACCCTTAGGCATAGAATTTCCCTCTTTCCACTCTAGGATGGGCTCATTCGGGACCTAAACTTGACTACATGGGTTCTACAATCAATAGAAGCATAACATGAGTGCAGTCAATCCATACCAAGGATAAAATAAAAATCTAGCATAGCAAGCTCTACCAAGTCAACAAAAGTAAATCTATGGGACAAGGAGATGGGACACTTTCTATAGACCCTCTTAGCTACAATAGAATCACCAACGGGAGTAGAGACAGCAAAAGGCATCTAACAACACATCCGGAAGAACATCAAACCTCATAGCCATATATGGCATAAAAAAATACAAGGTAGCACCGAGATAACCTAAAGCATAAACATCAAGTTGGAAGACTTTCAACATACCGATAACCTTATTGGGAGAACCTGTTTGTTCACCACGAGTTTGAAGTGCATAAAATCAATTTTGCTTAGTAGCATTTGGACCCGAATCTGTAACACCCCTCTACTTGAAAGAATTAGAATTAGTAAGAAACCATTATTGGAAATAATTAAATTTGGAAATTTTGGTAAGTTATGTGAAGTATGAGTTTTATGTCGATTTCAAACGACCATAACTCCTAGCACAGGATGAGTTAGGTGAGTTACAACATATCATATGAAAGTTCTTTGAATTATCTTTCCAACGCCACTGAGTTTGCTCATTTTTGAGTTTGTATGAGGCAGATATGCCTATTTGAAGCCAGACTGTCTAAATAAGGGAAGTCACCCGGATTTTAGAAGGGTGTTTTGGTCTTCTCATTACCTAATTAATTAAATTCGTTATTAGCAATTTCATTAGGGGTCTAAATTGATTTGGTTCAGTTTAGACAATTACAATTCACGCTAGGGTTTTTAGAAAACAGTTCAAGAAGAGAAAAGAGGAGAAAGGTCAAGATTTGTTGATTTCTTGAGGATTTGGTTGCAGATTTTGTAAAGGGTTGATCTCTTAAGAGGTATGTGAGACTTTCATAGCATTGGGTTTGTTCACCCACGCGCCAATCATGTTTATTTCAGCAAACTTCATTCTACAAAGTTGAAGGTTAATGATTTTGAATTGTGTTCTTGAATATTGGCTTTCGTTCTTGAGTTAGGATGGGATTGTTGAGTTCTTGAGGAAATCGTGTCGATTTTAGAGTCGTTTATGAATAGATTAATGTGTACATGTACTGTATATCTTAATCTAAAGATAAATTGAGAAAAAGAATTGAATTTAGGTGAATTGAGGTTAGAAAACGAAGAAGGAAAAAAGTATGGAGAATCTGGCACCTTGCTCCGCGTCGCGGACCTACCCCCTCCTACACACATATTTTTTCTCCGCATTGTAGAGAGGTCGCGGACCCTTCTGCCTCAAAATTTATTTCACGACCAATTATTAAAATGCATCTCTGTGTCGCGGACTTGCTTCCAGACAGTGATTTCTTGATCGTTTCTCATGTTTAACTATCTAAAAGGACTCCTAATCATCATGATATATCTTTACTATCGCAAATCATAATCTTGAATTCATAATTGAAATTCAAGGTAGATTTAAGAGCCAAGTCTAGAGAATTCTTAGTCTTTTCAATAGCCTTTTGCAAACGTTTTAAACTTGTTTTAAAGACTTGAGAATTGAGTTGAGTAAGAGTAGGAGTGAAGTTTATTTCTTCAAAATATTATATGGGAACTAAGTATTCTCAAGAGTTAAAATGTTTTTACATTTAAACAAGAGAGGAAACACTGATTTCCAAGAGAGCTTTTAAGCTAGTTTTTGAGTAATAATCTCAAACCACAAAAAGAGTTATGTTTTAAAACATATGAGCTAGTATGTTTTGGGAGTAGTATTGAGCACCGATTTGGGGACAAATTTGAGTTCAAATAATTCAACGTCTCCATAAACCGTGTAGCCAACATGTGTAGAAAAGGATCATACTTTTTAGATGATTCTTTCATGATTTTTAGCATAGACTAGTGGATCCACTTAGTGAGTTAGGTTCTATACCCCCCACCAAGGTATAGGACGTCCCTGGCAGCGTGAGGCAAGACGTTGTACCATCACTTAATCTTATAGAGATGGTTGTCGGTTAGAGAAGCTCGCACGGAAATATTTTGTATTCTTATATACATAGAGTTACTATTATTTTCTTATACAACCTGAGTTATTGTGTGTTTTTTAATACACTGAATTATTATCTTCATGTTTTAAAGCTTTTATTTATATTGCATCATTAATACTGATTTATATTGGAATGAGTAGAGTTGAGTTGAGGCAAGGTAAGTTTCTTCAGTTCCTCTTCAAGCTTATGTTTTGTTTTAGAATTTCCCTCACATTATCGTACATTCAATGTACTAATGGGATTTGTCTTGCACGTTTTATAATGCAAATACAGGTAATCAGGATTAGCATCCAGAGCCTTGTTGATTTAGTTGAGCATTCAGAGTCATTTGGTGAGCCTCCTTGCTTTCTGGAGGATCCATTTTTACATATTTTTCAGTTGTTAGGATGATCAGGCTCTTGTCCCGACATCCCTCATAGTTTTAGAGGCTTTATAGACAGCTAGTTAGTTCATTTGTCTTTACATTTTCATTATGTTATGTTGAGACTTGAGTTTTCCTTATTGGTCAGTTGAATGTTTCCTTTATAACATTCTATTTATTACATGGATTTATCTTTGTTGAGTAAAGTCTTTCGCTGAGTAGTAAGTCAAGCCAAGGGTTCGCTTGGGGCAAGCAATGGTTCTTGAGTGTCAGTCCCGCCCTGGGTGTAGGCTCAGGGCGTGACAAACTTGGTATCAAAGCATAGAGTTCAAGAGTCCTAGGGAGTCTATGAAGTCATGTTTTTAGTGTCCTAGTTATCGGTGTGAAGTGTGCCACATCTATAATTAGGAGGCTGCAACATTTAGGAACTATCTCGCTTCTTTCATACTCATTTCGTGCAATAGAGATTATCTTAATGAAAGTTTCTTTCTAACTAGTGCTTGCGCGTGTCTTTCAGGTCATGCCTCCACAAAGAGTTGTCTGCGGTCATCCTGCTAGGAGGAATGTTGAGGAATAAGGGGTACCTAATGCACCTAAAGTGCAACCCTAAGGTGAGGTCACCAATGCTGAGTTCTGTGAGGCCATCCAAATGTTGAGCCAGGTTGTGACCAATCAAGCTGGGCAACAAAGAGAGAATCGTCAAGAAGTGGCTGATACTTCTAGGATCCATGAGTTCTTCAAAATGAATCCTCCAAGCTTCACTGGTTCAAGCGTCACAGAGGATCCAGAAAACTTTGTTGAAGAGGTTTAGAAGGCTTTTGATATTATGCATGTTACTGATGCTGAGAGAGAAGAACTAGTTGCATGACAATTGAAGGGTGTCACTAGAATCTTGTTTGATCAATGAAAGAAGGGTAGAGTTGAGGGCACTGATTGTGAGCTTGCCTGTGTTTGAGGAGGGCTTCTTGGAGCATTTCTTTACCCGGGAACAGAGAGAAGTATAGGTACAAGAATTCCTTGATCTTAAGCAGGAATCCATGAGTGTTCACGAGTACAGCCTTAAGTTCACCCAACTTTCCCGTTATGCTCCAGAGATGGTTGCAGATACGAGAAGTAGGATGAGTCTGTTTGTTGTTGGGTTGTCTCATCTGTCAAGTAAGGAAGGGAAGGCATCTATGTTGATAGGAGATATGGACATAGTGAGGTTGATAATTCATGTGCAACAGGTTGAGGAGGATATGTTGAGGGATAGAGAAGAGTTCAGAAATAAGAAAGCTAAGACGTCAGGGAATTAGTCTGGGCAACAGAAGAGTAATGCCAACCAGTCATCATTCCAACACAAGCAAAAGGGACCTTCTCCATCATCTGCTAGTGCAGATGCACCAAGGAACAAGGTGAGTATAATAGTCAGAATTCGCAGAATTTCAGAGATAGACCTGCACATTCGCAAGGTAGTGTTGCACAAGGAGGTAATGGGCTTCCTGCATGTGCTAAGTGTGGTAGGACCTACTTGAGGGTGTGTCATGATGGCTCCACTGGTTGCTTCAAGTGCGGTCAGAACGGTCACTTTATGAAAGAGTGTCCTAAGAACAGACAAGGTAATGGTAATGGGGAAAATAGAGCCCAATCTTCTTCAGTTGCTCCACTAGACAGAGTTGCACCTAGAGGAGCTACTTCAGGGGAAGGCGGAGGATCAAACCGTCTTTATGCTATCACTAGTCAGCAAGAGTAAGAAAAAATTTCATATGTTATCACTGGTATGATCAAAGTATTTACTTATGATGCTTATGCTTTGCTAGATCTAGGAGCGAGTCTATCTTTTGTGACTCCGTACATTCCATGAATTTTGATATTCTTCCTGAGCAACTTCTTCAGCCCTTCAGTGTTTATACACCTGTTGGTGAGTCTATTCTAGCTGAGAGAGGTTATCATGATTATACCATTTATTTCAATCACAAGAGCACCATGGCTGACTTAGTTTAGTTAGATATGGTAGATTTTGATGTCATTCTAAGTATATATTGGCTTCATGCATGTTATGCATCAATCGATTGTAGAACTCGATTAGTCAAGTTTCAGTTTCCTAATGAGCCAGTTACTGAGTGGATGAATAGTTTAGTAGTGCCTAAAGGTCGTTTTATTTTGTACCTTAAGGCGAGAAAGTTAGTTTCCAAAAGTTGTGTCTATCACTTAGTCCAAGTTAATGACTCTAGTGTTGAGACACCTCCACTTCAGATAGTTTCAGTTGTTAGTGAGTTTCCAGAAGTCTTTCCAGATGATCTTGCCGGAGTCCCTCCCGAGAGAAATAGACTTTGATATAGATATTCTTCCCGATACTCGTCCTATATATATTCCGCCATATAAAATGGCACCAGCAGAGTTGAAAGAGTTAAAAGAGCAGTTGAAAGACCTTCTTAAGAAAGGTTTTATTCGACCAAGTGTCTCACCTTGGGGCGCTCCGGTCTTATTTGTGAGAAATAAGGATGGTTCCCTTCGAATGTGCATAGATTACCGTCATTTGAACAAGGTTTCTATCAAGAATAAGTATCCTCTTCCGAGAATGGATGATCTTTTCGATCAACTTTAGGGTGCCACTTGTTTTTCTAAGATAGACCTCAGATCTGACTATCATCAGTTGAGAATAAGAGAAAGTGATATCCCTAAGACAGCTTTCAAGACCCGTTATGGTCATTATGAGTTCCTAGTTATGCCCTTTGGTTTGACCAATGCTCCTGCAGCATTCATGGACCTTATGAACAGAGTATTCAAGCCTTATTTAGATATGTTTGTTATCGTATTCATTGATGACATTTTAATCTATTCGAGGAGTGAAGAATATCATGCTAGTAATCTCAAAATAGTTCTCCAAACTCTCAAGGATAAGGAGTTATATGCTAAGTTTTCTAAGTGAAAATTTTGGCTGGAGTATGTGGCATTCTTAGGCCATATTGTTTCCGGTGATGGAATAAGAGTTGACACTCAAAAGATAGAGTTAGTGCAGAACTGGCCTAGACCCACGTCTCCAACTGACATTAGGAGTTAATTGGGATTGGCTGGCTATTATAGAAGTTTCATCGAGGGGTTCTTATCTATTCCATCCCTATTGACTAAGTTGACTTAGAAAACAGTTAAATTTCAATGGTCTAAAGCTTGTGAGAAAACCTTTCAGGAATCGAAAAAGCAGTTAACTAATGCCCCAGTGTTGACCTTACCAAATGGGTACGTAAGATTTTGTAGTGTATTGTGATGCGTCCAGGGATGGTTTGGGTTGTGTGTTAATGCAGAATTACAAAGTTATAGCTTATGCCTCAATACAGCTTAAGGTTCACGAGAAAATTTACCCAACCCATGATCTAGAGTTGGTTGCCGTAGTATTTTCTTTGAAAATATGGCGTCATTATCTTTATGGTGTTCATGTAGATGTTTTCACCGATCATAAGAGTCTTCAGTGTTTAGTCAGAAATAGCTTAATCTCATACAGAGAAGGTGGTTAGAGTTACTCAAGGATTACGACATGAGTATTCTCTATCACCCAGGTAAGGCTAATGTTGTTGTTGATGCCTTGAGTAGATTGTCTATGGGTAGTACTGACCATTTTGAGGAAGATAAGAAAGAGTTAGCAAAAGAGGTGCATAGACTTACACGATTAGGAGTTCGATTAAGGGATTCCGATGAAGGAGGAATAGTTGTGATGAATGGGGAGGATCATCATTAGTGTCTGAAGTTAAAGAGAAACAAGACCAAGATCCTATTTTTCTTGAATTAAAGTTAGATGTTCATAAGTAAAATGTAGTGACTTTTGAACAAGGGGGAGATGGTGTATTGAGGTATCAAGGTAGATTGTGTGTGCCAAGGGTGGATAAACTTCAAGAGAGGATTGTGGAGGAAGCTCATAGCTCCAGATATTCTATCCATCTGGGTTCCACAAAGATGTACCGTTATTGAGATAGGTTTATTGGTGGAGTAGTATGAAGAAGGGCATTGCAAAGTTTGTTGCTAAGTGTCTGAATTGCCTACAAGTTAAAGTAGAGCATCAAACGTCCGGTGGTATGGCTCAGAATATAGAGATTTCAGAATGGAAGTGGGAGATGATCAATATGGACTTCATTACAGGTTTACCATGGTCTCGCAGGCAGCAGGATTCCATTTGGGTGATTATAGATCGAATGACTAAATCAGCCCACTTTTTGCCGGTAAAGACTACCTATTCAGCAGGCGATTATACTAAGTTATATATTCAAGAGGTATTTAGACTTCATGGAGTTCCAGTTTCGATTATATCAGATAGAGGTGCACAATTTTTGAAGTCATTCCAGAAAGGTTTGGGTTCGAAGGTGAACTTGAGTACTGCTTTTCATCCGCACACTGACGGTCAAGTAGAGCGCACTATTCAGACTTTAGAAGATATGTTGAGGGCTTGTGTGATTGATTTCAAGGGTAATTGCGATGATCACCTACCTCTCATAGAGTTTGCTTATAACAATAATTACCACTCTAGCATCCAAATGGCTCCGTACGAGGATCTTTATGGGAGAAAATGTTGATCCCCTATTGGATGGTTTGAGGTTGGTGAAGCTAGGTTGATAGGATCAAACTTAGTGCATCAAGCTACGGAAAAAGTGAAGGTTATTCAAGAGAGATTGAAAACAGCGCAGACATGTCAGAAATCCTATACAGATATAAGGAGAAGAGACTTAGTGTTTGAAGTAGATGATTGGGTTTACTTGAATGTTTCACTCATGAAGGGTGTTATGCAATTTGGTAAGAAGGGAAAACTTAGTTCCCGATATATTGGTCCTTACAGGATATCCAAGAGGATTGGCAATGTAGCTTATGATTTAGAGCTACCCCAAGAGTTAGCAGCGGTCCATCCGGTATTCCACATTTCTATGTTGAAGAAGTGCATGGGTGATCCTTCACTTATCGTACATACTAAAGATATTGGTATTAAGGATAGCTTGTCTTATAAGGAGATTCATGTTCAGATTCTAGATCACCAAGTTCGCAAGTTGAGGACCAAGGAAGTAGTATCAATCAAAGTTTTGTGCAGAAATCAGTTTGTTTAGGAAGCTACTTGGGAAGCTAAGGAGGATATGAAGAAAAGATACCCACATCTCTTGGAATCCAGAGAAATTCCAAACTAAGGTACTAATCTTTTTCTTGGCATTTTTCTTAAGTTGGCATGTTGTATTTATATTTTGCTTGTTGGGTGTTTGAGTTGAATGTTAGATGTTACCTCCTTAGCCTACTAAGAGTAATATCCTTCAAGGACAAATGTTCCAAAGGGGGATATATTGTAACATCCCGCTACTTTAAAGGCGATCAAGGGGGATTTGACGAACCACTGAGTGGTTCGATGAGCTCGACCCAGCTCGCCAAACTATCCATCATGCCATTTTCAACCCCAACTTCAAAAATCAACCATGCAGCCCCTGAAAACAAAATCAAACTATGCATTATTTCAATAAGTCCAAGATCCATAAGACCCATCCCACTGGGGTACTCAGACTTCCCTCAGTTTGGCCAAAATTGTCCATTTGACGACTTTAGCCCTTAAGAATGACATCAAACGCTCCATCATTGGGTAAAGCATGTCATTTAGCACAAATTTGGGTTACTCAGACTTCACCCGACTAGACTCCACAACAATTAAGAATAACCCAACAATTTTTGATCAATTTTAAGGCACGAAATTTGGGAAATTAACAATTAGGCATTTTAGTCATGATATTGAAATTAAAACAGGCACACAATCACACATTTACGATTTCAGAGAGGCCCAACACACATCAATAAGAACAATAAAATTGCAAATGAGTTTAACCACTAAATATGAGTTTGGGGTTCGGAAAACCAACCTTTAATGTCGTATATGAGAATTTGTAAAACTAGGAGGCAAAGTATCTAACTCCGAACACAGATTCAATGACTAGAAAGTGGTAAAAGTACAAAAATATAAAAAATATAGTGCGGGTGCAATTTTATGAAGTTAAAAAGTGAGGGAATGTGAAAGAGTTTGAACTTTTAAACCTTTGGCCTTTTAAAAACCGAGTTGTTCTTGCCCTTTCGGCGACATTAATTTTGCTCGCCGAACCACTCGGCGACACGCCGAGTGGGTACTTACCTCACCGAGTTTTACAAAACCTCGAGTTAATGTGGGGGTCCAAATGATGGACAAAGTTAGGATCACCAAC
Organism: Solanum piurae; assembly: GCA_029582685.1. Taxonomy (NCBI): domain Eukaryota; kingdom Viridiplantae; phylum Streptophyta; class Magnoliopsida; order Solanales; family Solanaceae; genus Solanum; species Solanum piurae. The sequence goes on from JAJOOO010010681.1 coordinate 21,031, forward strand.
CTGTTTGGTGATTCGCCGACTAGTCCATTGGCCCACCGAGTTTTACAGACTCCATCTTCTGATTTCTTGAGTCCAACGACGGTCCAAGTCGGGTTCGCCGACCTCTTCGGTGAGTTGCCGACTGAATTTTTTTTTTGCTTGCCAACCACCACCTTTCAAACATATTCCACTTTTTCACCTGCACAATCAACACACGTTATTCCAAAAATGAAAAGAAAGCAATAAGAACTTGGGTTGCCTCCCAAGCAGCACCTTAGTTATCGTCGTGGCACGATGCAAGTCCTCGCTCAAATCTCATTCTTGGGGTTTGCCACAGTATCACTAGGCAACCCCCCTTGTTGTCTCAGGTTTAAATGAGAAGAAATTTGACCCATTTGGGTTTCCAACTTCTTGATAGAGACGGAATGAGAGGTAACTGTCTGGTTAAGGGTCGATACATCTTCCTTCATCTCTTTCAATATTTTATCAGACCCTTCAACCTTGTTGAGGATACAAGAGATCATATCATCAGAACGGCCACCCTCATAATCTTTGGGGTTTTGACGCTCGTAGGAAGAAATGTACCTATCCTTCTCCCCGTCTATTTCCTTCCAAGTGGGGTTACGATCCCTCCACTCTCTTTCACGATCTCTCTAGCCTTCATCCCTGTTCCAACCTTGGTTACCACCCTGCCTTGGGTAGTTAGCACAATAACCACCTCCTTCGTTGGCTAGAAAGTTCACTTCCTCGTTGTACAATGCATCGAACTTGACCTCGTCGTGATTTACACATCCAACACCCACAACATTTACACTTTTAGCACAAGCTCCCATGACATTCTTGGCTAAAATGTCAAGTTGGGTCATCAATTTAAAAGTGAGAGGGGAGACCTGATCTTCACGGGTGTACCATGCCTGCTTAATTTTTGTGATACCATCCAAAAGTTGGGCTGCTATAATGTAAGATTATTGTATCAAACTTGTAACGACCCGAGAGCACCCCTTAGACATTACCGGTGTATTTGACCTCGAAGAGGTCTTATACAAGCCCTTATCATTCATCATAACATGTATCATAGAATAAAATCACGGAAAATTCAAAACTTTTACTTTGGAAGTTCAACTTTACTTCCTATTTGAAAAACAGAATCTAACTTCGTCACAATGTACCATCTAGACATATAAGTATCAAAAATGGGACTTAGCCCTTACATCAATAAGAGGCTTTGAAATAGTAAAGTACAACAATGTCTTTCAACATAAGCAAAGGACTAAACATAGAAGCTAGATCATAAGGTCTTGTCCTCGGACTTGAGAACTCACCAACTTGGGGAAGCAACTCCAAGTGTCTTGAGAAGTAAGCTTGAATCCTCAACGGCCCGAACCTAAATGTGGGGAAAAAAGGAGAAACTATGGGTTAGTACAACACACGTACTAAGTATGGCTACTATGCATAAAAACCATTGAAACATGCATAAAAGGACATTTTAGTCAAAACATGCTTTTTACCAAGTAAATCCAATATGCACACAAAGTAAGCATCATTGTCCAAACCAGCATAATATCATCCCAACATGTAGACAACCCAAGAAATACTAGTGCAATGCAAAAAATAGAACCCCATAACCTTATTCAAAGCCAAGTATCACATTAAGCACCCTACTTCATGCATACATTCATAAATTCATATTTCATCATAACTTAC
>JAJOOO010010682.1:0-14831 GCA_029582685.1 Solanum piurae
AATTCAAGGTTATGATTTGTGATAGGAAAGATCTCGTGATGTTTAGGAATGTTTTTAGATAGTTAAACATGAGAAACGATCAAGAAATCATTGTCTGGAAGCAAGTCCGCGATGAGGAGATGCATTAATATATTTGATCATGATTTTTTTTTAAAACAGAGGAGTCCGCGTCCTTTCCGCGATGCAGAGGTGATTTTTTTGCACTGGGGGAGCAAGTCGGTGACGCAGACTTGCGTGCTCGACTTTTTCCTTCTCCGTTTTCTTGCCCCAATTCACCTAATTTCGATTCTCTTTCTGAATTTGTCTTTAGGTTCAAATACCCAGTATATGTACACTAGAATCTAACTCAAAACACTTTAACAATCGACATTAAACTCTCAAGAACTTCTAAATCTCTTCCAAAATTCAAGAACGAAGTAATTCAAGAAGACACATCAAGAACATTCAAACTTCCAATCTTTTTAGGACGAATTCACCTGAAATAAACATGTTTGGCATCTGGGTGAACGAACCCAACATTATGAAAGTCTCACATACTTTGTAGGATTGAATCCTTGGCGAAATCCACAACGAAATCTTATGATCTTGATGAAATTCTGACCTTTTCTCTTGTTTTCTCTTCTCTCAAAGACCTAGCGTGATTTTGGAATGAACTAACTCAGTTTAGACTCCAATTAAATCTCTAAAAACGAAATAAATTAATTGGGTATGGAAAAGACCATAATACCGTCCAAAAATTTGGTTTTGACTTTCCTTATCTAGACAACCCAACTTCAAATGGGCGTATCTCCTTCATATGAGCTCGAAACTAGTCAAACTCGGTGGCGTGAGAAATATAATTCAAAGATATTTCCTATGGTATCTTGTAGCACATCTAACTCATCCTGATCTAGGAGTTATGGTCGTTTGAAGTTGACCCAAAACTCACACTTAACATAACTTAACCAATTTCCAGATTTTTCATTCTTTCCAAAAATGACTCTTTCTAATTCTAGCCCTTTCTAGTTCTTTCAATTAGCGAGATGTTACAATATATCCCCCTTGGGAACATTCGTCCTCGAATGAGATTATTCTTAGTAAGCTAAGGGCGTAACATCAAATCAAACACCCAACAAGAAAATCTAACACATCAAGCATATCAATTTAAAAAGTACTAAGAAGATAATTAGTACATTGATATGGAATTTCTCCGGGTTCAAAGAGATGTGGATATATCTTCTTCATATTGTCACGACCCATACTGTCGTGATTGGGACCTACACTAACCCTCCATTGGGAGAACCACTACTACAACCCCAAACAAGCAACTAACTAAAAACTAAAGCATTTTAAACTACGGAAGCAGGTTAAAAAACTAAATAATGAAGTTCCCATAAACTTCAACAAGAGTCTAACAACGAAACTAAAACAATGCAGAAAAACATAACCCAGAACTTGAAAGTCAATGTACTCAAACTACTAACAATGAACAAAGTGTAAACAAGAAAATGGGTACAACCCAACTAACATAAGAAACATCTAAAGAACTAGTCTAAGTCCGAAATGTGGAAATAGACTTAAGAGAAGATGCCCTGTACTCAACAAAAATAAGAGCAAGTGCAGTATCAGTACACAACTACGGTGTACTGGTAGGATCACATGGCTATCCCACTAAGTGTAACATAAACAAGTTATTACCACAATATAACCATGCAATATACCGAACATATACAACAGTGAATATCATATGCTCAACAATATACATTATAACACGTCATTGGTCCTCTCACGGAACCCAAACCCAAACTGTTAGTGTACCGGAACGTGGTACCCGATCCAATAGTTATGCTGGAACGTGGCAACCGATCCATTCAACACACCACAATCAAAAACACATGTATATTCTCAACAATCATACATTCAAGAAGGATTCATGGCACATAGTTGTTCGTTCATGCTCATTTACAATTAGTTTGATCAATAACGCAACATTCGCACATACACATGCATTACAGTGAAGCAATAACAAGTATACATCACGCAATAATAGAATCATAACCATCACCTACCTCAAAATAAGTTTGAAACCCTAAGAAACTTGATCCTTTCCTTTCCGGATTCGTTTAGCTTGTTCTTGGTTTACAAATAATCAATATAATATGGAAATCAATAAATAATCGCTAATTACCCGAATTACCAATAGTCCTAACAACCCTAGATCAAACTTATGATCCCAATTATCCAATTTAGGGTTGTTTCCACCATAGATTCTAGATAAAAACCCTCCCCCATCGATATAAACCCAAGAAAATAGGTTCTACAGATCAAAAAATGAATTCGGGGAGTTAGAATCTTACTATTAGCCTCAAGAATGGTGAAAAACTGTCAAGAACTTGTATGGAGTCGTCTCTTAGCTGTCAAAGTCGAAAAGTGTAAAATAAAGACGTTTTGGGGGTTTATTTATGACTTATGTCACGTCAAACCCGCCACAACAGCCCCACCAGAGCGGCCAAAACCCCCGCCAAAGAAGTTTGCACGAAATAGTGAGCAATTTAAAGAATTCCAAAAACCCTATTTCACAACACACCTTTAACCAATGACACTTAGAAATACCCGTTCACACCAAAGTCAGTTTCGGGAGTTCTACTCACCCAAATTCAATTCCGTAAAATCGTACAGGTTTCTTAACGCGTTGGCTATCTACTCATGTAATCAAAATCACATTTAAATCACCTGATTGTTACCAGATTTTCCCACACCTTAATGACTCCAATTTCATCCAAATCTGGACTAGGTTGAGAAATTTCAAGTTACTACGAAAAAGTTTTCCGACCCAAAAAATTTCCCTGTTGGCTTTTCTATAACGACGGAAACCGGTCGTTACAATAGATACCAATTTACCCATCACTCGTCCCCGAGTGACACCTTAGGAAAAATAGGATAAAGAGAGAATGAAGTAGTACCTGATTCGACGAACAATTGGGGATACTTCTCTCGCATGTCCTTCTCAGTTTTTTAAGTAGCTTCCTCAACTGGACGATGCTTCCATTGGACCTTCACGGACTTAATCTCCTTGGTCCTCAACTTACGCACATCACGATCAATAATTGCATTCGGTTCCTCCTCATATTGGAGGTCCTTGTCTAACACAATTTAGTCCCACTTAATAATGTAATCCCCATCACCATGATATCTCGTCAACATGGACACATGAAATACGAAATGAACTCTTGATAGGTTAGGAGGTAAAGCCAATCTATAGGCCATGGACCCTACACATTTGATAAACCATGAGTTTACGGTATTTTGAATACATTTCACTTAAGAGTTGTGTGTGTCTAGAGCCATTTTGTATTGGTATTAATGTGTTTTTATCATGTTTGAAGGAAATAAGTTCGGACGTGGAAGTAGAGAGACACAACTGAAGATTGTTGCAGAAAAGGGCACCTACGGATGTGACCTACGGACCATAGGTCCAGTCACGGTCCGTATGGAGTAGGCGTAGATGGGTAGGCATGGCTTGAAGTAAAAATCAGGGAATTTGTGACTAAGTGTGGAACCATGACTACAAACGACAGACCGTAGGTCGACCTACGGGCCGTCCTGCAGCTCCGTTAAATGATTCAGAGAAGAGGGTTCCAATACGCCTGATTTCAAAAGTCTAAGTATGAAACTACGGAGGAGGATCCACGGACCATGGATTGAACCACGGTCCATCCTGTTGATCCGTCGATTGCAACTGAGAGGAGAAGATTTGAGAGTTGGAAATTTTGCCCAAGTCCCAAACCACGGAAGGGACTACGAACCGTACGTCAGTCCACGGTCCTTAGGTCAGTGTCATAGATCAAAACCGCATCCAGAAGCATTATTTCCTTATTTCATTTTCATTTTATTTGGGACATGTTTTTCTATATATAGGGCATGTAAACCTCATTTTTGTGGGTTAGACCTTATTACTTTTGTTCTAATTTTTGGCTTCGGAGATTAATCTGCAACTTTAGCAATTCTTGATTTTCTAAGTTCGTTTTGAAGATTTTGACTTTAAAATTCAAGTTGAGATTCTGGGTTTATTCTTCTCATTATGTAAGTTCATGATTTCTTCATCTAAAAATATGAATTGTGTTCTTGTTACTATGAGTAGCTAAATCCACAACTAGGATTGTGGGAACCATGAGCGATTAACAACGTATGAATAGTAACTAAGTAATTCTTGAATAATATTATTGCATGCATTGATAATTCTTTCTTTTAGAAGTCTTTTTAACGGTGGCCAACGTTAGAACTCGCCTTGTTGCTACTTGCCGGACCAAGGAGGTAGTTAATAAGAAAAGAGTTATCAACATAGATTTAGTGTGATACTATCTAATAGTCTAATGTCAATTGGTGCGAGGGTGAAAACTAAGACATACATTGATGTGATGTCTAATATGAGGTAAAGGTAAGGGTTCGTAAATTATACATACGTAGCTGGACCAAGGTGCAGGGTGAAATTCTCTAGTTGCCGGACCAAGAAATTAGAGATACCTAACTTATCCCTTTGCGTGTACTACACTAGGAAAGGATTGCTATTACTATGAGTACCGCGTTATGAGCTTATGGGGATCACGTACACCTTAGTTTCTCTCTCATCTTGATAACAACTAAAGTTTGAATCTTGCTCACTAATTATTCAGATAATTTCCAGAATTTGTTTCACAACCGCCCCCTCTTTAATTACTTGTTATGGTAGTACGTTGACTAAATGAATATAATCGTGGCTTAAAGTTAAGTCTAAACCATATTCCTCGTGGGATCGATCCCAACCTACAAGTTGGGTTCTTTACTTGATAACGATCGCTTACGCTTCTTTAGGGAGGTGTAATTTGAGTGTATCAAATTTTGGCACCGCTGCCGGGGAATAAGGCTTTTAGATTAAGTTTAACTACATTATTGAACTTTAGTCAATTATTTCCTAATTGTACATTTTCTTTTGTTTTTATTTTCTTTAGGTTTCTACTCTAGTGTATGCCAAGTACACGGAGTCGAGGCGAATCACTGACCCCATACAATCTAGAGTTGAGAAAAACTTTGAGAAAGATGAATGTTCAAGGGGTCCGTGATAATCCAATCATTGATGAAAATGAGGATGCAATCAACTTGCTGCATCCTAGAGTGGGTCATGAGAACGCTCCGATTCGTGGTGGAAATTTACTTGGTGATGCAGTGAGGATGCATAATTCGCCAGAACTGAGGTTGCATGATAACTATCGGGTCGACTTCAATATCGCTGAATTTGAAGGAATTATTGTTCTATCTCCTCTACCTCCAGGGCATACTTTCGTGGTAACGAGGAGTTTGATGCAGATGCTTACAGTGAGAGGGTTGTTTTCTAGGCTAGCTTCGAAAGATCTGCATGCTTACATGGAAAAATTGAGGAGTGTCTGTAAGAGTTGTGTGGGGCGACCAGACTTGGATATGGATGTCATAGGGATGAGAGTCTTCCCTCTTTCATTGATAGATGATGTTACGATGTGGTTTGCTGAGCTTCCATATAATTTAATTCATACATGGGACCAATTGCTTCGAGTGTTCATGGCAAGGTATTTCCCAGTGTCTAAGAAGCTTAATCACACAGACTAGTTGAATAATTTCGTTTCCCTAGCTGGAGAGTCTGTGAGCCGTTCTTGGGATAGATTCACTTCATTCTTTAGAAGTAGTGTTCCAAATCACCGAATAGATGATGAGTCATTGAAGGAGTATTTCTACAAAGGGCAGGATGACAACAGAAAGGCTGTGCTAGATACTATCGCTGGAGGACCCTATGGTGAGTGCACTTTTGAGGAGATCACTGAAAAATTGGAGAAGATTTCCCAAAATAATAAGGCATGGAGCACTAGAAAAGCTAATACTGGAAGAACCACATTTGCTGTGCAAGCCGCACCAACTCAAACTAGTGATGACATTCATGAGGAAATGTCTCAGATGAGGACAAAACTGGGGTTGGTATTGAAGCATGTGAGCGGAAGTGCATAAAAGGTAAATGCGGTCAATTACTTGACTAGGACTCCACCACCACCAGAGGAGGAATATTACTATGAATAGGATATTTATGTGGTAAATGATCAGACGGAGGGTTTCCGAGCCAATGCCTAAGGTTCCAACTCGGATAATTGGCGCCAAGGGCAAGGAAACCAAGGTCGGAACTATGGCAACTACAACTGAGAGGGTAACTATGTATGGGCTGGGAACTACAATTGCGACAACAACTACAACCAAAATAACTATGGCAACAGAAACGATAGGGTTGGGCCTTATGTTCCTCCACAAAATCGAGATTCTGGCAATAGGGAAGCTAGGGGGTAGTATGTCACAGATTGATGATATGATGCAATAGATGATGATGAGGTTTGACTCGACTGATGAGAATGTGAAGGAGATGTGAAATGACTTGGTCAAAAAGTTGATGCCCATGCAGTATCGATCAAGCAACTTGAGAAGCAGATGAATCAGTTGTCCACTACGGTTAACTCACGTCAGCCTGACACACTTTCTAGCAACACCATCCAAAATCCAAAGAACGATGTGCATTGTATGGAAGTCACTACTCGAGGGGGTAAACAGACAATTGATCCACCTATGGCATCTGAGGTCGAAATTGCTATTGAGAAAGATGATGCTGAGATTGAGGTTACTGGAGAGTCCAATGATGCTACAGAAAAGGAAGCATAGATAACCCATAAAGTTGTCCCCATGCCTAGACCTCCACCTCCATTCCCACAGAGGTTGGTGAAGAAGAATGAAGAAGGGAAATACCGCAAGTTTATTACTATGTTGAAACAGCTTTCTATCAATGTTCCGTTGATAGAAGCTTTGGAGAAAATGCATGGGTATGCAAAGTTTATGAAAGATTTGGTGACTAAGAAGAGGGCCGTCAGTTTCGAAGATGCTGATAGGTTGCAACATTGTAGTGCTATTGCTACTTGTACCATTGGGTTGTTGCATTTTATGAAAGCGTTGTGTGATTTGGGTGCTAGCATTAATCTGATGCCATTGCCTATTTACAAGAAGTTGGGCTTGGAGGATCCAAAACCGACTGGGATGCAACTACTCATGGCCGATGGAACAGTGAAGAAGCCCATTGGTGTTCTCCAAGATGTACTTGTAAAAGTGGAGTCTTTTATTTTTCCAGCAGATTTTGTGATACTTGACTATTAGGTTGATTTTGAGGTTTCCATCATCCTTGGGAGACCATTCCTTGCTACTGGGCACGCGTTGGTCGATATGGAGAAAAGGTCAGATGAAGTTCCGATTGAACAATGAAGAGGTAACTTTTAATATCTATAGGTCCATAAAGAAGGAAAGCGATCTCAAGTCAGTGTCAGTGGTGAATCATATTATGAAGCGAGGTTCTGATGTGTCTATTGAAAAACGGTTGGTTGTTGATGCACTTGCGGCGGTAATGATGAATTTTAAGGGCGATGGTATTGAAGACTATGATTAATTGGTCACCGCACTTGATAGGTTTGAATTTCGTTCTAAACCAAAAAAGCTTGAGTTAGATATGAAGAATCTCGACTCTCCACCCGCAAAACCATCCGTTGAAGAGGTTCCACATTTGGAGCTTAAGGCTCTACCATCACATTTGAGGTATGTATTCTTGGGGAGAGATGGTACTTTACCGGTCATCATTGCAGTCGATTTGAATGCGGAACAAGTAGAGGCATTGATTTCTGTGTTGAAGAGGTTCAAGCGGGCTATTGGGTGGACTATTGCAGACATTATTGGGATTCCTCCTGGCATATGTTCTCATAAAATCCAACTCATGCCGGATCACAAGCCTAGTATTGAGCACCAAATGAGACTAAATCTGCCTATGAAAGAGTAGTGAAGAAGGAAATCATCAAGTGGTTGGATGCTGGAGTCATCTATCCCATAAAATAAAGTAGTTGCGTTTGTCCTGTTCAGTGTGTGCCCAAGAAAGGTGGGATTACTATGGTTCCTAATGCGAATAACGAGCTTGTTCCAATGCGGCCCGTGACTGGATGGAGAGTATGCATGGACTACCAGAAATTGAATGCTTGGACAGAAAATGACCACTTCCCTATGCCGTTCATAGATCAGATGATGGATCGCCTTGCTGGTAAGGGTTGGTATTGCTTTCTTGATGGTTATTCGAGCTACAAAATCAGATCTCCATAGCTCCGAAAGACCAAGAGAAGACCACATTTACTTTCCCTTATGGGACTTTCGCCTTCAAACGGATGCCATTTGGGTTGCGTAATGCTCCAGCGACCTTCCAGCATTGGATGATGTCGATATTTTTTTATATGGTGGAGGACACTATTGAGGTATTTATGGATGATTTTTCTGTAGTTGGTGACTCATTTGATGGCTGTTTGGATCATTTGGCCGAGGTTCTTAAAAGGTGTGAAAAGTGCAATCTTTTACTCAATTGGGAAAAGTCCCACTTTATAGTGAAAGAAGGGATCGTGCTGGGTCATTGGATTTCTGAGAAGGGTATTGAGGTTGATAGAGCGAAAGTCGAGGTAATAGAAAAGCTTCCACCACCTATTTCTGTGAAAGGTGTTAGAAGTTTTGTTTGGTATGCTGGCATTTATAGGCGGTTTATTAACCATTTCTCCAAAATTGCACATCCATTGTGCATATTGCTCGAAAAGGAGTGTAAGTTTTATTTTGATGATGCTTGTCTGAGAGCATTTGGAGAGTTGAAGGAAAAACTAGTTTCCACACCTGTCATTATTTCACCGAATTGGGGGCAACCGTTTGAAGTGATGTGTGATGCGAGTGGAGTGGCGCTTGGTGTGGTATTGGGACAGAGGTGAGAGAAGATTCTTCATCCTATTTACTATGCCAACAAAGCTCTAAATGTGGCCCAAAAGAACTATACAGTGACTAAATAGGAACTTCTTGCTGTGGTTTTCGCATTTGAGAAATTTTGTTCCTACTTTCTTGGTACTAAGGTCATAGTGCATACTGACCATTCTGCATTAAGGTATTTGATAGCTAGGAAGGATGCGAAACCGAGATTTATTAGATGGGTATTATTGTTGCAAGAGGTCGACTTTGAGGTGAAAGACAGAAGGGGGACAGAAAATCAAGTTGCCGATCATTTGTCCAGATTAGAGGAGGAAGCTATGCTCAAGCTAAGAGATGGGGCTGAAATTAATGTTGCGTTTCCAGACGAACATGTATTGGCTTCTTCTCATGATCTTATTCCTTGGTTCGTAGACTTTGGTAACTACTTGCCAAGTGATGTGGTTCCATCGGATTTGTCTTTTCACCAAAAGAAAAAATTTATGCATGATGTGAAGAAGTTCTTTTGGGATGAGTCATATTTGTTCCGTAATTGTGCTGATGGGATTATTCGTCGCTGTGTGCCGGAGATTGAGATGATGAGTATACTGGAGGTGTGTCACTCTTCGCCTATTGGTGGGCATCATAGTGGTATTCAGACTGTGCATAAGATCTTGCAGTCTGGGTATTATTGTCCCACTATCCACCAAAATGCTCATGATTTTGCCAAGTCTTGTGATCCTTGCCAAAGAGAAGGAAGAATTTCAAAGAGGCAAGAGCTACCTATGAATCCTATTTTGGTGATTGAGTTGTTTGATGTTTGGGGCATTGATTTTATGGGTCCATTTGTGAGGTCACATGGGATGAAGTATATTTTGGTTGCGGTTGATTATGTGTCGAAGTGGGTAGAAGCAATTGCGCTTTCCAACAATGACGGTAAAAGTGTCACTTCATTCCTGAAAAATAATATCTTCTCCAGATTTGGTACACCTAGGGCAATTATCAACGATGGAGGTTCCCACTTTTGTAATAAATTGTTCAAGGCGCTACTTGAAAAATATGGCGTCCGCCACAATGTTGCCACTCCTTATCATCCGCAGTCTAGTGGGCAAGTTGAAGTGTCCAATAGAGAAATCAAGCAACTTCTTTCTAAGACTGTGAATGCAAATAAAACTGATTGGTCAAGGAGGCTTGATGATGCTCTATGAGCCTATCGTACCGCATTCAAGACATCCATAGGTATGCCCCTCTACCAATTTGTGTATGGGAAGTCTTGCCATTAGCCGGCAGAGCTAGAGTTTAAGGCTATGTGGGCGCTGAAGAAGTTGAATCTGGATTGGGGAGCCGCGTCGAATCAGAGAGTGAGTGACTTGAATGAGCTTGATGAGTTTCGCCTAAATGCTTATGAAAGTTCAGCCTTGTACAAATAGAAGATGAAGAAGTATCATGATCAAAAGATCGAACAACGTGAATTTGTTGTGGGTGATCTGGTGCTTCTATTCAACTCTAGGTTGCGCTTGTTTCCTGGCAAGCTCAAGTCCAAGTGGACCGGGCCATTCATAGTCACTCAAGTATTCCCATATGAAGCGGTTGAGCTCGAGAATAATGAGGGAACAAGGTTCAAGGTGAATGGGCAAAGGATCATGGTCTATTTGGCAAAAGAGGAGAATGTGCAAGAGGTGGTTGAGGCCTACTATCTTGATGAAGTCTGAGTAATCAAGAGGCATGCATCGTGCCGCAACGTTAAATCAAGCCCTGCTTGGGAGGCAACCCAAGATGTACAATCTAACCAACTAGAGGTTTTTCTTTTCGGTTTAGTAGTTTTCTCTGTTTATTTGCATTTCTGTATTTCTTTAGATAGGTGCTTTATTTTTGTTTTAGTGTTGGCTAGATATAGCATAGGGTTCCTGTCTAAAATGTGTCCAGAATATGTAAAAAGAAAGGCCTAACGGTTGCTACATGTGCAGGGTCGACAAGCAAAATCTGCAGAAAATGTCTGTTGCAGAGGTCTACGGACCCCAGGTAAGTTCTCTGAATTTTCTTAAGTGTTGAGTGACCTATGGACCCGACTTACGGTCCGTAGGTCGACCCACGGCCCGTCAACTGGGTTTCGTGGGTCCAAAGTTAGGGCTTAGTCGGCCCAACCCGAATCCCTTTTAAAATAAACTCTTCATTTTCAAATCATTCCCACACTTCCCATATTCCCTCCTAACCAGTTCTAACCCCTCCAAATCCCATAACTCCCTCATTATATTATATCCCCCAATCACTCCCATCTTCCATACATATCATCACTCATACCTTATTTCCATTCCTCTCTTCCCCACAATCTGATCACTCCCATTCCCAAGAAGAGTTCAAGGTCCGGGTTAGGTGTCCAAAAGGTCTAAGGAGTTTGAGCATCACACAATCACCCACTTCCATTGCTTCTAAGGTAATTTATTTCAACTTAAATCTGAATTTTGATATTCATTGTTCAAAATATGAAGTCATGAAGTGGATCTTGACCTTCGGTTGTTGTATGAAATTGCATGTTAAACTAAAGTTAGAAACACCCTTGGGATGATATAATGTGATTGTGTTGTCGTTGTAATAATTTTAATTATAGAAAAAGAGTCTAGATGCAAGTTTCGCCTTAGGATTCCTAGTTTCGTATGCAATACATGTTAAAGATTGAGTAATCGGAACCCTAGGGATGAAAAACTATCATAAATTGTGTTGAAATGCATGATTAGATTTAGATGATTGTTGAATTTGTCAAAAAATGGTGTCACCAATGAGGCATGTCAGATACCTGGCATAGACTTGACCCACGAGACCCAGTCTATGGACTGTAGATCAGGTCCGTAGGTCTGCACACAACCAATAAATGCTAAGTGTGGAACCGCAGAAGTGGACTACGATCCGTAGTTCAATCTAAAGACAGTTCTACACATATGTGGTTCCCATCAGATCCCAAATTTTTGGGACCTCTAACCTACGAAGGGGACCCACGGACCATAGGTCAACCTACGAACTGTAGGTACCCACCGTGGGTGGCCACTGAAGCTACTGTCTGAAATTTTTTGTTTATTCATTTTGGTTCGTTCTTAGTTCTAAAACTTTTTCAACTGTGTTATTTGTTTATTTTGGTACTAACTAAGCCTCCACAGGTACCATGGCTCTTAAGAAAGCACCAACTTGGGCAACAAAGGGTAAATCCAAATCTGTGGCGCCGACTTATCGGCTAATTGATGAAGATACTGATGCGGAGAAGGATCCCGCCTATGTCCCACCTACTACGAGGACATCCCCTATTGCACCTCATACTACCTGGAATCAATCTCGACTGGTGGTTACCGACGTAGTCATTGCCTCCCAATCTGATGAGGAGGATACACTGATCGGGTCACCGACTGGTTCTGCTTTCGGCTCTGAGGCTGGTTCTGCTTCTGGATCTGAGTCTGACCCTGCTTTCGGCTCCAGTTTTGGCTCTGTCACCGGCTCCAGTTCACATGGTAGGGTTGCCTCATCTGAAGAGGGTACTAGTGCGGGGGACATCCCATACCACCTAACAATGAACCTGCTTCAGTTGCTAAGGAGCCTAATAGATGGTGCGTTGTGGGTCAATGGTAGATATATCGGGATGCAAAGATGCTGAATGCCAAGGAGAATGTGGCCCGGGCAATCACCGAGGAGCGTGGAGTACTCACAGGCAGCCTGTATACCATGCCCGACATCCACCAACTTTTCCAAAAGCTTAAGTGTGAGTGGATGGCTCGAGACGCGGGGACATATAGAGAGGAGATCATGAGGGAGTTCTATGCTTCTTGCGCAGCCACCCTCCGAGGCTCTATCCACAAAAGATCCAAGCCCGCAGCCCATACACTACTCACAACCACACTAGTCCGAGGGGTCTCTATGGACATATTTGAGCTCACCATCCACCATTTCCTCTACGGTCCAGTCCGCACTTAGGCACTCAACACCGACAAATTTGATTATAGGTGGGACATAGTGCGGAGCGGGGAATTCCAGCAAAAAGCGATTCAGAGGGAAGCCATTTTACTTTGGCTGGCCAGGTACATAACTGTGGATGGAGAGCGCACGGAGTGGGTCAGCACACCACACTTGGGTATTCGGAAGGCAACCCTAAATTTGGTAGCCAAGTTTTTCTGGATTTTGGTACGGAACAAGGTATCTCACACTAAGGCCGATAATGCGCTCACTTGGTATAGATCGGTGATGGTTGCGGCTTTAGTAGCTGGGTTCGAGATCGACTTTGACTGCATACTGGTGACAGAGATCCATGAGAGGGCGTTCAGGTCTACCACTACTTTACCCTTCCCGTGTATGATCTTCCAATTGTACAGGGATTCTGGGGTGCCCTTTTGGCATTGTGACAAATTCGTACAGGCGACCGAAACCCTTGACATCGGCCTTATTCGGGATGGGCCCAACGTAGCTGCCCCACAATGTGGTCCACAGATTGAGGTGCTTCCATTAGGAGTAGATGCATGGTGAGGACTCTACCCCTTTTGCCCACACTGATGATGCCCTAGCCTCCCCATCTAAGTCCACCAGTCGGGTCCCTAGCTCATTCAGAGCCACCGCTTCGTCAGGATCCGCTGTCGTACCCCTTGCCCATGTTCAAAAATTAGAGGCACAAATGGCCACACTGCTTCATCATGTGAAGCCTTGGATGCAGCGGTTTATCTCGGAGTCCTAGGCCAAGATGGAGAGAAGGACGGAGCATATGATGGACCTGAAGGTCCAGGTCGTTAATAAGCGCTTGGACGCCTCGAGTTGAGAGTCCTTGAGTGACCATCCCCCACAACATATATCTCCTCTTTCCGGACTGAGTTATATCATTTTTGGGCCGATCTTAATGCCATTCTAGCCCCATCTAGAGGTGCGCCAGAGTTCGCACCTACTGCACCAGGTGATAATACAGTGTTAGAGGCTCTTTTCAGCGAGGACATAGCGCATTGTGAGCCCACCCATACCTGAGGGAAGAGGCACCATTCTAGCCACACTTCTAATGCCACTGACGATGCGAGGGCAAAGAAGAGGGAATGCTAGCAGACTACGTATGCTAGGAGAGCATCTATTGTGGATGAGGAGTTAAGCCAACAGAGGGTTCATGAGGGTGCTCTTGGGGCTTCGAGTTCTATGCCCGCTACTGAGCTTGTTGCTGCTGTGAGAGAGAATGTGAGCATTACTGATGGTGCTGATATGGTAGATGGGAGCGCTACTGATGGCATTCCCCAAGTTGTCTAGTGGGCTCCGGGAAACCGGACCCACCCGCTTGTTGAGTTCCTCGGCGCATTTGCGCCACATGTTTGCTCCACCTTCACCCTACTCTTTATTGCTTATTTTTGTGTGCTTTGAGGACAATAGCACTTTATTTTGTTGAGGATGGGGTAAACGAGTTATGAGTGATAGGGTGAAGTCTGAGTAACTCAACTCATAGTCCTCTCTTGAGGTTTTTTTGCCTGTGTTCTTTTGCCTCAAGAGACTGTTTTAATTTCTGTTGAACCGGCATGTGTTAGGATTGTATGTGTAGAAGCATGAGAAAGAATGAAGCATGATGGCATAATCAAGAAGAAAATTATACCCATCCAAAAATGTGATATGTGCTAAAATCTGTAGGCTAGAATGAGTTTAATGTGGCTCTGAATGTGAAATGATAAGAATCGATGTGACCCCATGACTTAAACTAAAAACTTGAACTGGGCAATCTGGTAATCTGATAATCTGATAATGAAACAAGGTACCAAGAGTGTGTGAGGATAGTTGAATGTTCAGACAGTGTTATGCCAATCTAGAACTTCCCCCTTGGTCTTGCTAGGATAATCTATGCTAGAAGTTGGGAAGTGATCATAGGCCATTGTTAAAATTAGTCCACTTAAGCCTAAAATAATCTAACCAGATGGTAGAATTGTTCCCTTTTGATCCAAATATTTGAGCCTAAAATTGACCATTTCTTTTGATTCACCTAACTCACCTTCCCTTAAAATGTTGTCTTGGCCCCGGTCCCTCCTTGGACATGTGCACCTTAACTTAGGCCAAAAGCCTAA
>JAJOOO010010683.1:0-14087 GCA_029582685.1 Solanum piurae
TCGTGTTCCAATTTTGAAAATGTCAAAAAAATGATGATAAGAAATGTTTCTCTCTTTTAAAAAAACTCTACGCAACATAAATTTCAATTGGTCGATCAATTTTGAAGAACAAAATATTTTTAAAAAAAGTTAAATATATAGACATATATTCAAAAAATCCATAGACACACAATACCATATATATATGTCAGTGAAATAAATATGTTATTGATTCATTTAATTTGGTCGTGAGAAGAAAGAAAATAGTGTCGACAAGATCATAAATATAAAATTTTGTACGTATGTACGTTATTATTTCTCCGTTTATTTTTACTTATATTATATCTATCGGGGTGGATCTAGAAAATTCACTTAAATTCCTTAGACAAAAAATGAAACTATATAGATAAGAGATGTTTTATTAAAACATTTATTTACATATATTGATTTTTGAATATTTTAAACATAAGATTAGTGATCGGTTCAGTAGTTGTGGATTTCAAAATTTAAGTCAAGGTTTCAAGTTCAAATCATAAGTATAATATTTTTATTTTTTAAATTTTTTTAATCACTTTAATGAAAATCTTATATCCGATATTGCTTATCCAATATTTTTTAAAAAAATATTCACTTTTACTATATGTATTTTCATGTCTTAAAATCAAAAGATTAAACATTAATTAATAATTATTGCGGTAAAATACTTATATTAATTATTATTATTACTTTAAAAATGTGTAAAATCTAAAGTGAACAACTAAAACTGAACGGCGATGGTCGATTATATATTGTTTAATTTGATGTATATATACAAAAAAAATTGGATGTTTTCCTGGGTTGATAACCTCAATTAATACCCAATTATGATTGATAAAAAAAAAATTGCCTCCTTTATTTTATTTTATTTTATTTTTAACTTCTAAGTAAGAGGTCAGAATGGGTGGCCATACTACGTATACGTGTTATCACACCGTTATTTCAATGAACTTAAAATTGTAAGTATTATATAAAAATATTAGTAGATTCAATGTATTTAAATTGGTTATTAATAATGAAGAGATTCTTATATATAAATTATTAATTACACTAGAAAGTTATTTTTGCGTATTCAAACAATATCATCCATGTAACATAATATAATATGTATTCTTATTCCATTTTCTATTAAAATTTCATATATTCATATATATGATTTACTCGATTTTTTATCTTCAGACTAGAATTCGATTGAATTAGAATTCATGTATTATAAGATTCATTTTTGAAATAGGATATTTTCAATTTTGATCAAGATCTTGAATCCTACACTCCTAATTGTTAAAGGTAAATAAATCATAACTATTCTACCGTAATTCATGTTCGTATCGAGATTTTGTAGTATACCATGACCAAATTTAATATTATATATGAAACATAAGAACGGGTACCCACTCCGTTCATGCACTGTGTAACGGTAAAATTCGTGATTGTTAATTCAAAATAAATAATATTCTGAAATTTTAATATTATATGGAGTCAATTAAATTATATATGTCTGGATTACATTAATTATCCAACGTTATAATTTTATTTAAAATGACATATGAGTCTGTATTTTATTTTATTTTTTTAATTTATTGGCATGTTATTGTTGAAGAAAACATAAATTAAAGAGTTCCTATTTATGGCCAAAATTGTCATTTCCAACGAGTTTCTGATATCGTATATTTTCTTCATTTTAAAATAAGTGATGTTTAAATTTTATTTTCTAAGAAAATAAGTGATTTTAAAATTTTAAGAAGGAATCAATTTAATTCTTCAAAAAAAATTATCCTTCAAGAATATTATTTAAATCTTAAAATGCTTTCAAGTAAAGTTAACTCCATAGACATTTAATATATATATTTGAGATGGACTAAATAACAAAAATCACCTAGTTATAAAAAAAATTTAAAAAATGGGCGATAGATAAATTATGTAATTTTACATAAATAATGTATCTAAACAATAGATAATTCACTATTTATCCTATTTAACTATGAATTGACAATAAATTATTAAAAAGTCTTGTTAACTACAAGTTTTTAACAATAAATTAGCGATAAATTTTATAATGATATTTATTTTTCATATAGGATAGTTTCTTATGTCTCAATATTATCATACTATTTAATAATAGATTAACGATAAATTTCAGAACTGAATTTTATTTTTCGTGTAGGATAGTTTCTTATGTCCTAATGTTATCGATCATACCATAATCTTTAACTTTGTCATCACATGGCCTCTCTTTTCTATTTCTATTTTCCTAATTTTGGACTATGGTATTTGGATTGCACAAACTATATGGTGAAATAATTAGGTAAGGTCAAATATTCAGTCAAATATAAAATAAAATTACATGATTTTTGTTGTCTGCTTTGGAAAAATTCCAGAACTTCTTCTCTAGCCATCTACCCACCTCATGACTACATGAAATGAACCTTCATTTAACAAATATCTAATTAACTAATCAACATAAAATAAAATTAAAATTAAAAAAAAAAAGATAACAGATTTTTTTTTGATAGTTTGAAAAAATACATGTAAAATGGGGTTGTAGAGACTTAAGGAGATGTATATCACAATAATTTCGGTCTATCTAATATTTTTCTATCATTTAGGTTCCGAACTTTATTGAAATCGATGAAAGGAAAATAATTGTAACTATGTATTTACGATACATAGTTATAATTTCAGAAAATTATGTAACGTATTTACATTTTGAATTAAGTAGCAAATTAATAGGGGAAAAAGGACAAATATACCCCCGAACTATCGTAAATAGTATGCAAATATCCTCCGTCATACTTATGGGACATTGGTGCATCTGTCGTTCAAAAATTAGAGCATATATGCCCTTCACTCTAACGGAAGACTAAATAGGGATACGTGGCGCAATCTTATCCATCGATTCGATATTTAATAATTGTCGGGTCGATCGATAAGATTATGACATGTGTATGTCCGTTAGTATAAAGTGTATATGTTTTTGGACGGCAGGGGCACCAATTGTCCCAAAAGTATGACAGAGGGTATCTGCATACCATTTACG
Source organism: Solanum piurae (assembly GCA_029582685.1). Lineage (NCBI taxonomy): Eukaryota > Viridiplantae > Streptophyta > Magnoliopsida > Solanales > Solanaceae > Solanum > Solanum piurae. The sequence goes on from JAJOOO010010683.1 coordinate 3,053, forward strand.
ATAGTTCGGAAATATATTTGTCCTTTTTTCCAATTAATATTAATAATACATACATGTGTTGATACAGGTCTTTAAGGGCTTTAATGGATACGATATGTATTGTTACAACTAATTAATATCCAACAAATACCATTTGATACAACAAATATCCTTCATCTGAATACAACTTTTTTACTGATACAACTAATACTCCGGATACAATAATTGTAGCTATGTTTCATATATACACAAATTATATATACATTTCGTAACTACGCTCTAAACTAAGACCAGCCCAATTGTATGGAAACACTGATCCAAAGCAGATTAGCTCAAAAGTAGTGATGTTAAGAAGACTAATTGAATGGGCCCAAATAGAAACTGGCCCAAATTTGAACAGATTTATACACTTGGTAACCAATTTTCATCCGCTACTAAAAATCACTATTTTTCCATTTGAAATTTTCTACCGAAAAGATGTTTTCATACGGAAAAATTAGGAAGTTTCCCAGTATTTTAGTGAGAATCTATTTCCCACGATATGTGTTTTCCAAGTGTTGGGTGACAAAATTATGTTTTATAACACAAATTTCTCAGTGATCACGGAGAAAAAAAAGTCTTTCTTTCTAGAAGTGATCCTACTATTTATGTGATATTAGCCTTTTCAAACTATTTAACTTAATGAACCATCTTTGGAATTTTGTTACACAACTTTTTTGCTAAAGTTTAATTTTTTAAAACAACTAAAATTACAAAAAAAAAATGATGAATTTTGGTTAGGCTTTAAATAGCGATCCAAAAAAAATCATGAATTATGGTTACACAACTCCAAGTACTTGATTGATTTAGCCCAAATAAGAATGGACTAGGATAAAAAATGCAAAATGGGCTCAAGAGAGTACATTCCTAAACCCAATTTGGCTTTACATTATTGGAAGCAATTGAATGACCATTTTGAGTATTGGAATGAAAAAATGTTATTTTTCCTTTAATCAGATATATCGTGTTTGAGTTTTGTAAATACTGTAATATTTTTCAAGGGAATGTTCAAATTCCGAATATTGAAGGCATAAGAAATAAAAAAGTAAATATTACTTCATCCTTAATTAAAAGTCTTGGATACGAGTTTTGAAAAAGTAATCTCCTTTGGTATGAAGTTTGATCTCTACCCTTAAAGTGAGACTTCTAGCTAGGGGTGGAGTAAGAACTTTTTATTAAGAAGATCCAAAATATAATAAAGTAAACAAACAAAAAATGGTAGATGATTCAACATCTAATAACTTTTTATACGTAATGCAATTTTACGTTAAATTAAGAGGTTTCGTATAACTTTTATTGAGTTTCCTAGCTTTTCCCTCTTTCTTTTTTTTTGACATAAATACAAATTAATCGAATTCCAAAACGAATAGGAATAGAGCATCATGTGAAATAACAAAAGGGATTGTTTTTCACTAGGCACCTCTTTTACATACTTTTATTAAGCAGACTGAGATTTTTGAACTTGAAAACCAAGTTTACCTTTAGAATAATCAATAGTTTTGAAGAAACTTGGAGAACTTAAAATGAAGTCATTTCTGTCTCCGTTCACATTTACTTGTTCATAATCAATTTGACATATCTTTTAAAAAGTAGTACTAAATAAAAGAATAATTTCATCATACTATCCTTAATTATAATTTTCTCCGTCCCAATTTCTGTGACATCATTTAACTTGAAATAAAATATAAGAAGAAAAGAAAGACTCCTTATAGAATTAATTGAAAATATACGTAAACTGGTCTGAACACCACATACAACTATGTTTGGAAGTCTTGTTTTTGTTGACTTAAGAGCAATTATAGTACCGTTAGAGTATAAGATAAAAGAAATATTTTAACTGTTTTCTTTTCAAATACAAATTGGCAACATGTTAAAGTTGGTATCAATTTTGTCTACTCCAACGGCTATATTCCCTCCCTATTTTCTCCTCCTTCTAAGAACATTAGCGTAGTCAGTGTAATCTCATAACTGGAATTTGAAGAAAGTAATGTGTATACAGACTTATTACTATCTCGTAAAAGATAAAAAATAATTGAGTTCATCATGCTCCTAATATGCTCCACTTTTGATGTTTACAATGAAAGATATTGCGGAATTAACTTTTGTATCCTATAAAGATTGAATTTGATCTGCGTGCATCTTATTCTTTATTAGATTATTTTTCTTATACTCAACTTGTAAAATTTCACTGAATTTATCGTTATTGTAATTAAATCATGTTTGGTGTGAGGAAGTAGTTGAACACTATTTCTTTTTTTTCTTGTTATAAACAAAAACTCCTCAATTGTCAACATTGTAAAGCTCTAGGTTTCTGCTTGCAACTATTAAATTAAAATTAACTCATGAAATACTACTATCTTAAGTTTATTCAAACACGTCACATAGAATAAAGTTAGTCAATTTTTTAAAAGATAGGGTTAAAATCCCTATTAAAGATATAGTATATTGCAAGTAATCAATTTAGCTTTTACTTTATTTATTTATTTTAGGTAAAGTTGTTAGCTTTTATAGCTAAAGTTAGACTTCTTTATTTATTTTTTATCATAGCTTTAATTCCCAATGGAATCTAATAAGTTTTACTCTTTTCTAGAGACCCCTCCTATACTACTAACTTTAATGCAGTTGATAATTTTGATATTAATATAAAGTATTTTATTTGTTAGAGTGAAATTTTTCAATACGAATTCAAATTAGCTAGATAGAAAAGTAATCCTAACGCGGGATAGAGTACACAAAGATGGGTCTGGATGTAGAGAAGGACCACAAATGAATAGTATATATTAGCATGATAGTCTTTGAGAACGTCCGATAAAATTAGAACGTTACAAAGAAGATACGTGCATGATAAATACCTCTTATTCTTGCTCAATATTTAAAGTGTTTGATATGTACTCTCTCATTTTATATGACATCATTTTTTCCACCCACTTTGAAAAGAGTTATACCTTTTTATATGTGTTCCTGTAAGGTAGAGAGATGATTTCTGATAAATCATTGGATTGAGATAAAAATAGATTAGAAAAGACGCAACGCAAGTCTCAAGACAAGAGTTAGTAACAAAACAAATACTACAACCGAACTACACGAAACAACAAATATCAACAAAATCAAAGAACAAAAAACTACATGCATAGCAACATGCTTTTATAGTCAAAACATATTTTGCTTCATTTCCACAAATACAAAATAACTTGATATTAGAAAAAACACTTAAAAGTTAGCCAACAATTAGGAAGAATCAAAACTTCCTTTAATTCTTAAACTTGTGCCGAATAAAACTAAATCACATAAACACAAGACATACAATTTCAACCAAACTAAACGATACATCGAAAAATACAGAGATATAAAAGAAGAGAATAATTGAACCAAAGAATCCACAGCTTGAGAGAAGACCTGTTTTAGTTACAAACATGTTTACAAGGGTATTTCCCTTTTGACACCTAAAATTAGATCATCATCCTTCAAAAGCCTAAAAATGAACAAAGAACAACATAAAGCGCGAAAAATAGAAGAAAGAATACACCCCACCAAACGCGAAAACAACCATATAGTAATAAATAGAAATTTCGATTATCGATCTTAAATATATCACACAAGCCTAATTAGTCGTCATTGATGAGCTTTTTAAAGGTGATTGATTTATCTTTCAACGAATCGTTTCTACGCTCTTGCTCAGCTCCTCCAGCTTCTTCATCCTCATTTTCTCACTTTCGCCCACCAGCTAATACATACGATGAAACATTACGATCAGACACAGGAAAACGTTCTAAATGTACGTACTCACACGAATAACATAATTTGAAAACGAGAACATCAATGAATTCATATTCACTCACCTCCATCAATCTTGATATAAGTTGTACTTTTTCCTTGTGTTTTTCGTTGAAGGCCTCAAGAGCTTCTTTGTATTCTCTCTCCTGTAGTCACAGATTGAAATGGCCACAATCAAGAATCTCGTATATCAGTATAAATAATAAATCCCATCTCGCCGGTTAAGTAAATTCAGATGAATTCAATATATTAATGTCTATGTTGCTCAACTCTTCAAAATCATCACGTATGTGTCGGATCCTCCAAAAGCTATGCATTTTTTAAGCATACTACATGGGTGTAAAAACATTTTTGGAAGTTCCGGACAACATAGATTGATAGATCTACCATCTAGAAGAATTATTACCCAGCCAACATGACCCCCCATGCCAATGAAAAAGATCTTTAAACAATAAATAGAGAGTTTAAAACACAAGAAAAGGACAAAAATACATCGAACGGGATATGTAGACGAAAAACATCAAGTGAATTAATGACATCGGCCTAATAACCCTTAGTTGGTAAAGTCACCTGATAACTAAGCTTGTTGGATGTAGCAAGACAAGTCGAGATGAGTACTAACACGACAAAAGTGAATCAACGACATCTGCCCAACCCTTAGTTAGCAAAGTCACCCGATACCTAAGCTAGTTGGATGTAGCAAGTACTAATCGAGGTGAGTACAAACTGGCATGGATTCATCCGTTGTAGGAAAAAAGACAACATCTAAGCTATATTGCACACAGAAAATGGTGAGAGTAGAGTCAAGAATGTAGTGGCAAATAACATGTTTTATACCTTCTTCTGGCAAGCCTGGCCCAGGGGTTTTAACTCCTTGTTGACAATATCAACCCTCTTTCGGACAGTTGAAACTTCTTTCTTCATTGGATCTGCTAATGCTTCTAGTTCCTGATAAAATTTAGTTTGAACTTCATGAGTTTTATATATATATATAGACTGTGAAGAAACTTGATCTGAAGTAAATTACCCTTCACAACAGTTCAAATTTTCCCAAATTTACAACATATTGTACCAATAATTCGGAAACATACAGACTACCCTCCCCAGACCCCCACACTTTTGGATTACACCGAGCATGTTGTTGTATAAACTTGGCAAATCTTGATCTCTCCACAATAACAAGAGCTACCCTTGTCAACAGTACAAATTTCCAAAATTTATACACATTGTTGTACCAATGTTAACTGGCAAAACATAACTACAAAACCAGATTTATGCAGAAAAACATAATTTTATAGAAGAGAATTAGATAGATCAGAGTTCTTTTAGAGCTCCTTCCCTAAAATGCTCAAAAATAAGAGAAACCCCAGATGAGAAATGGAAAAAAGCAAAGACAGACCTGCATGATAAATTTTCACTTATAAATTCAAGAGTGAAGAGAAAATCAAACCCCATACTAAGAAGACATGAAAACACCAGTGTTTAATCTTCAAATATGCACAAACCCAACCAAAATCCAAACTTCAAGGACAAATTTCTAACTAAATATTCAAGAATGAAGAGAAAATCAAACCCCATACTTGAAAAAAAAAAAAACAAGCCAAACTTCAATCTTCATCCCACCAAAATCCAAACTTTAAGAGCAAACTTCCCGTTCAAAATCCAAGAAAAGCAAACCCCAGAACACACCAATTTTTAATCTTCAAGTATGCAGAAAACCTCCCCAAAAAAAATTTCCAACTTTAAGGCTAAATTCCCAGCTCAAAATTCAAGAATGAAGAGAAAGTTGTAACCTTTTTATAGTCAAAAACAGTAAACAAACCTCATAACAAGCTATTTCAAGTTCTTGAGCTTAAAAATCAACCCCCCCCCCCACACACAAACACCAATCTTTAATCTTCAAAGATGCACAAACCCCACAAAAAAATTCCAACTTTAAGGCAATGAACAGAATGTTGTAAGCTTTTTTTGTCCAAAAAAACAAAGTTGGAAACAAACCTCATAATACTAACAAGTATAAAGCTAATTGCAGCTTCTTGAGCTAAAATCTCAAACCCCATACTTAAAAAAACAATCTTTAATCTAAAACAGAAAATCCCACCATAAAATCTCAACTTTTTACACTAAATTTCAAGAAGTTTAAATGTTTTTTTTTTGTCAAAAAAAGTAAACAAACCTCATAATACTAACAACTCTAAAGCTAATTACAGTTCTTGAGCTAAAAAATCAAAACCCCATGCTTAAAAAAACAATCTTTAATCTAAAATATAAAGAAAATCCACCAAAAATCTCAACTTTTTACACTAAATTTCAAGAAGCTTAAATTTTTTTTGTCAAAAACAGTAAACAAACCTCATAATACTAACAACTCTAAAGCTAATTACAGTTCTTGAGCTAAAAAAATCAAAACCCCATACTTAAAAAAACAATCTTTAATCAAAAACTTACATAAAATCCCACAAAAAATCCCAACTTTATCACTAAATTTCAAGAAAATGTAAACAAACCTCACGAATAATAGCCAAACGCCTAGTTTCCTCTTCAATACGACCCAACTGAGCTTGAACTTTCTCCTTAACTTCAAGTTTCTTTTTTTCAATCTCTTCTTCCTTAGCTTTAAAAGTTGAAAGTGCAGATTTTGACATTTCTTCATCTTCTTTACTTAAATTTCCATTAAAACTCAAACTCCCTGAAATCTGACCAGCTTGCATCAGTGTCTGTAGCTGTTGTTGATTCTGCATTTTTTTTTCTTTATTTTTTTTTTCACTAAGAAAGAAAACAAAGAAGAAAACCCTTGTTCTTGTTTGAATTCTTTCTTTTTAATCTTTTTTTTTTTTTCTTTAGCTTTTGCTTTTTTGGTATGATGGAAATGGAATGGACCCTTCTTTTTCTTTTCACTTTTTTTTGGGTTCTAACTGTTACAGGGTGCTTAATGGTATGGTACAATATACAGAGAGGGGATGGGGATGGGGATGGGGGTGGGGGTGGGTGGGTGGGTGGGTGGGGGTGGGGGTGGGTGGGGGGCAAGGGGCATGGACAGGCCTTATTGTTTAAAGTTATATTGACAGCACATCTAATCATTTTTTCAAAAAAAAAAATGGTTTTGGGTGTGACCCACAAAAGAGAGGGGTGAAAAGTATTTGATGACAACAATAACATATTCGATGAAATTTTAAATGCGTGCAGATTTTATCATTATTGAGTACTGTTGAGTGAAGATAGAGAAATTGTTTCTGAAAGATCTTTGGTTCAAATGCAGTTATTCCAGATATAGAGAAGAAAACACAGCACGTCACAAGAAAACAGTCAAAATCTACCAGAAGAGAGCAAAACAAGAATAAAGCAATGCAATGATCGAGATACAATAAACTACATATTAGGATAGATTAATGAAACGTTAATAAATACGGATGGATATCAAACACAAGAACTAAAGTAATACAACTAGTAGACTGGCAAACACCAACCATCCTAAGCAAGACAACACTATACTACCGACTAACCTTCTATCCGTACGTGTCATCGACACTTTTTTTTTATGTAAGGTCATATCCTTAGTAATCCAAAATTGCATCATATCTTGTCCCATCACTTCTCCTCAATATTTTTTTTGATCTACCCCTGTGAAAAGTATAAATAGTTAAAATACTATTGGTGAGTTTCAAGTTAAAATATACTTATTTTGTTTAGCCGAGGATCTATCGGAAAGAAACAATATCTCTGACTTTGTTGGAGAGAATTTCAAAGAGTCATTCTTCTAAAGGTGCAAAATGCATATAGGAATAAAATATGCGGACACTTTATCCTTTTTAAATCATATTTTATGGGATTATATTAGGTATATTATTGTTGTTGGGTATGATGAACCTCTTTCCTTTTGTTTCTAGAGTTTCGGAATAAATCTTTGTCTATTCCTTATTTGTCCATTTTATGTCGTTGTTTTTCCTAGTTAACTTTCTGGTATTGAACATCTAAATTAACTTGTTCGAATAATTTTTGGTCCGCGTCATATAGGATTCATGAAGGAAAATATTTTCTCATAGAGAAATTTTATATTTATATGGTTTAACTTTAAAATATCTAAGTAAAGATGCATTCTCCTTGATTAACTACGGTATCTAGCATCAAAATTGACTTATTTGATTAAATATTTTCACACCACATATATGATTCATCAAGAGAAACGTTTTTCATAAAAAAGAAGAAGTTCAAATCAAGATCTCTCATTAACGAAGAGACAGGAATTTCATTTATCCATCACATTCATTCATGGCTAATTAAAGATATATTTTTTTTCAAATTAATCATCTAGTATCCAACATATCTTTTATTTAACATCAGTATCGATCAAACATCAACTAATTTAACTATACATCATATAAGATAATCTTATTCATCTCGATACCTCGACCGACGGCTAAGTAAATATATATGGATGTTTTAAAGCAAAAATCAACAAGAAATGCCCCAACCACCAACAAGGCAAACTATTCATAAAAGTAGCATTGAATAAGAATTTCATAACTTTAATTTGTTCATTTCAGAGCTTGTCTTTATTCACTTTTTCTTTTTTTACTATTATATATATTAGCTAATAGTATTTATTAGATACAAAATATACCAAATTAGGATTGATTGGTACGCAAGATAAGGTAGAATATCATAGGATTAAATTTGCGACTAGATTTATATTATATTTAAGGGGAAAATGATAAATATACTCTCGAATTATTGTAAATGGTATGTAGATACCCTCCGTCATACTTTTGGGACATTGATGCCCCTACCGTCCAAAAACTAAAGCATATATACCCTTTATACTAACGGGCATACACGTGTCATAATCTTATCCATCAATTCGACATTTATTAAATATCGGATGGACGGATAAGATTGTGCGACGTGTCCCTATTTAGTCTTCCGTTAGAGTGAAGGGCATATATACTCAAGTTTTTAGACGGCAGGGGCACCAATGTCCCAAAAAATATGACGGAGAGTATCTGCATACCATTTACGATAGTTTGGGGGTATATTTGTCCTTTTTCCCTATATTTAATTAAAGGAAGAAAGTTATCTCAAATATATATATATATATATATATATATATATATCATCAACGTACAAATTTAATCGAAACTGAATTCTAAATATCTTATATTATCTTATTCAATTTAATATTATTTTATCCACCTTCAATATAGAATAAATTATTTCAAAAATTATAATTATGAAATAATTTAATCGGCAAATCAAACGATCATTTACCATAAAACTAGTACAATAGAATTGTACTACTAACAAGAGATTTCAAAGCTTGTCTTCACCCACTGCTCAGACTAGTCATGAATCTTTTCAAAGATTGCAAAATATTTATTTTTATCCCCATTTGAAGACAAAATATCTTGTTTTGGGATATAATTTTTTTATATAAGAAAAAAAATTACTTATTATACCAAGGACGAGAATCATACGAAAAAAATAATAATTTACAATGGTGTTTGAACCCTTCGCCTCAATTACGAAAACCAGAAAGCTCAATGAGTGAGCTAGCATGGTCACAAAAAGACTTGTTTAAAATTACACTGAATATATTTTTATTTTATTAAAGTTTTCTAATGAAACTATGGTCCATACTGCACAAACATGACACATGGATCATGAGATTAAACAACATGTCTATATCTGAGTATATTCTAAAACAACATGTCTATCCCATAAAAATATTCAAGAGTAATATATATCTGAGTACATTTTATGTCTCATATACTTGATTTATGAAATTACATCGAGTATACATATTCTTATTTTATTACTGTTCTCTAATGGAACAATGGTCCATACTGCACAAAACCTTTTTTGTTGTTATATTTTCTCTTGAGCTGTTACTACCCAACTCCAACTAACTCTTACACTTCCTCCACATGGCTTTGGTGTTCAATACTTTACATTACTTGAATTAATTATACAATAAGGTTTTTATTAATTTATTTATTCTTCTTTTGCTAAGGCAAATTGTAACGTATAAGTGATGTTGTTGCATGCCATAAAGATAATGGGCAGCTTGACATTGTTCACTTGAGTACTCTATCTTTTCAAGACTCTTAGGTATGGGGACATTGCTTGAAATATCTCGATTTTTTTATAACATGTTCGAGTTAAATAACAATGATTTGAAGCATTTTTTTACACTATTTCGGAAATTCGAGAACTCAATCGTATGAATATGTAAAATACTGGATTTCCAATTCTAGCAAGAAAGAGAGGTGTTTCCCACTTATATAATTAGAGAATGATTAAATTTGTATTTGTGCATTGCAAGGTCTAGTTATGAAGATCGAATGTGAGATCTCTGTTTAATAATGAAGGAATTCCAACCATTCCATCACAATTTACGTTTGATCTTTGCAAGACTTTTAGGTAAGGTGCCATTTGTTGAGTCGTTTGTGTGAGTTTGCTCACTTATTAGTCTTCTTAGATCAAATAAAGGAGAGGCAGGTTGGTGGATTGAGTAGCTATAGGTTGCCATCAAGCGTAAAACTAGTTAATTTGTGTTACTTAACTTGTTTAGGACTGAGTCGTGATTATTATTATATTGTTATTTTTGTTGATATATGTATTTAATACGTGAAATTTACTAACTCCACTTATTCAAATTTGCATGAGATAATTTCATTTAGAGGCGAAGTCAGAAATTTCACTAAAAAGACTCAAAATGTTATATAATAATAAATTAATTAAAAAAACATCTAATATAACCTGATAATATACCATGTAACTTTCCGACAAAAGAAATTCTAACGAATCCTTACGCCTTTATTTACCATAGAAAGTCAAAGTACAAAGAGTGAATAAGTCTAGTCTATTGCAGAAAAAATTAATAATTAAGAAACTCTAAATATTAAACATAGGAGTAAAATTTATTCTATTTAATTAGCTACTGAAAAAATTAACTTAATTATTTTTAATTTAGTCTCTCATTTTTTCCCTCTCATTTTAATAATCTGTCTTGTCAACTATTGGAAGAATGGGAGGTATGGGAACTATTGTACTGAAAATGATTTTTTTTTAATAAGTTTAAAAAATAAAAATACAGTAATAATATTCTATTTAATTAACTACTGAAAAAATTAACTTAATTATTTTTAATTTAGTCTCTCTTTTTTTCCCTCTCATTTTAATAGTCTGTCTTTTCAACTATTGGAAGAATGGGAGGTATGGGAACTATTGTACTGAAAATGATTTT
>JAJOOO010010684.1:0-26940 GCA_029582685.1 Solanum piurae
CCATGGATATATTATTTGGCCACCCAATAATTTGTGTGCTAGGAGATATGACCCTCCAAAGTAGACCCTCGAAAAGGCTTCACTTGGAAATTTCGGATTTTGATACGGTTGCTCTAAAATTTGGGTTAGACCCATTTCCCACTCAATTTGACCCCCTAAACAAGAATATGAAGTCGGATTTTCGAAAAACGAAACGGATTTTTTATAAATAGCTAAACAAGTTTCCGGTAACTTCCGAAGCACATTTTTAAGGACTTTTTGGGTCATTTCAGGGTCGAACCCACAGGGAGCGGTACGTGTCTAACATTTAGTCATGAAGTACAAATGTGTTCTAAATGGTTATAGGAATAAAAATTATCGAAAACATACAATTAAATCTAAAACGATGACAACTGATGTGTGATGGGAGGTTTGGTTTTACAATGAGCAACTGAAACAACAATAAAATAGGGGAAAATAACAATATGGAGAGAAGTTCTTGGGATGTGATCGATTATAGGCTAAATATGCTATATGGGTCATTGAAATATAACGATGATTTGTTGAAATAATGTGGGTAGGCTGGACTTTAAGTGCAATAGTTTTCTCTCGAACAACTATTACGGCTCAAGTGAATTCTTTCAAATATCAACAAGCTTAACAAGATAACCAGCCTACAACCTTAATACATCCTCTCTCTCGAGCTAGATGGGTAGGATTGGATTTAAGATTCATTCTCTCGAGCTAGATGGGTAGGATTGGATTTAAGATTCACTCTCTCGAGCTGAACCCATATTAACCCAATACCCACAAATCATTAATAAAAAGCTTTGGTCCCAAAACTTCTTTCTCAAGCAAGCTAAGAACTCAAAATTAGAATTGCATTTGTAGCTACAATTCATAAATTAAAACTCAAATAATGATTAAACCCACGTTAAAAAAACAATTTCATCATCAAACAACAATACCCATACGATAATTAGACAAATAAACACATGATCACACCCCAAGAATTGGGATTTTAGCTACACATCATAAAAACAGAGAAACGCTTACCAACTGCATTAGCCATGATCTGGGTAAGAGGCTCCAAGCCTTTACAAGACTGAAATTCAAAGACCCACTTTCCAAATCCTCCAAAATTATACAATTCCAACTCAAAAATCAAAAGAAAAACTCTAAGTCTAGAATGAGAACTGTCACGACCCCAGTCTACACCCTGTACGTGGCCGGCACTCAAGAACCATTTCTGATCCCCCAAGAAAACCCTCATCCTGGCTGACTACAAGCGGAAGACTAACTCAAGCATGCAAAACTTAAAACTGAATAAAATTCATTTAACTCAATTACAAGATACCTTAACTCAAAAGATTAACTCTGAATAAAATAGTATATTCAGCTCGCCAGAAATAGTCAACTCAAGTCTTTAAAACATTTAACAAAATAAATGAACAGACTTCTGAAAATCTACTATCTATCAATGAAGTCTCTAAATGACAAAGATGGAAGTCAGGAAAAGAACCACGACATCCTAACAACTGATATAACTGAAAGTACAAGTGGAACCCTCCGGAAGTAAGGAGGCTCACCATAGCTAACTCGAACTCCATGCGATATCAATGAAGCTCCAGACCCTGAATACCTATATCTGCATCATGAAACGATGCATGCCAAATGGCTCAGTACGTGAAATGTACGAGCATGTAAGGAGAATTCTAAGGCATAACATAAGCTTGAACTTGAGAAAAAGGAAGCATACTTACCTTTATTCAACTCACTCAAGAACAAGATACTCAACTCAACTCAAAGATACATAGTTCAACTCAATGATAAGATATTCAACTGATTGAAATAATACTCAACTAAATGATAAGATACTCGACACTAGGTACTCAACTCTTGATACTAAACTCTGGATACTCAACTCAATATAAAAAACAATACATATGCAATATATGGAAAGCTTTTAAAACAGTAGAAAAGAACTCATTGTATTGAAGATTACAATAAGAACTCAATTTTATATATATATAATAAAATATAATATAACTCGGTGGGAGTTTCTCTAACCGACAACCGTCACTATGAGCTATGTGATGATACATCGTCTCGCCCACGCTGCCAGAACTTTCCTATACCTTGCCGGAGTATAGAACCTCTCAACTAAGTGGATCCACTAGTCTATGCTAAAAATCATTAAGGAATTATCTAAAAAGTATGACTCTTTCTATCCATGTTTGCTACATGGTTTATGGAGACTTGAGTTATCTGAACTTGTCCCCATATCGGTGCTCAATACTACTCCCAAAATATACTCAACTCATATGTTTAAAAACATAACTTTTTCTACGGTTTGATATTATTACTCAAAATCTTTCTCTAAAAAGAGATGTTACTCAAACTACTCAAAACGTTTTTGGAATTCTCAATTTCCTCCCTTTTAAAATGTGAAAACATTTACTCTTGGGACTACTTAGTTCCCATAATCATTTTAAAGAAAATAAACTCACCTCTACTCTTTCTCAACTCAAGTGCTCAAGTCTTAAGACAATTTTAGAAAATTTGTAAAAGACTTCTCAGAATAAAGTTCATGCCGAATTATGGACATGAACAACTCAATTCAAGGTTTTTAATAACTATAACTAGAACTGAATACTCTACACTCAACAACTCAAAACTCAAGGACTTTAATGGTAATGCTTGTTTCAAGAATGCTCGACTTAGAGGGTTCATATGGAATTATTGGCATGAACTACTCAACTCAAGGACTCAAAGATACTTCTCATCTCAAGACTACTAGACTTATCAGGTTCATGCAGAATTATGGGCATAAACTACTCAACTCAAGGACTTCATGTGTAACATGTAATAGTCCCATGATTAGGAATATAATCTCGAAAGGGTTAGGAACTCGATACTCAAGACTTAGAACTTGAAGATACTACTCCTCTCATTGATACTCAATTTATGGAGTCCATGCGGAATTTATGGGTATGAACGACTCCACTTAAGGATCTACATAACGATATGTAACTCGTGTATACAACTATTCTCAATATCATACTTACTTCCTCAAAACTTAGCTCAAATCGATAGTTGATCTCAAAGGATTCACAATTGAACTTAAAGGCTTTCTTGAACTCTACTCTTAACTCTCTCTTGAATGTGAATTATGAATTCACGTGTTATGGTTCATGATATGAAGGATATCGGTGATAGTGTAGAATCATGAATACATTCTCCTCACTCTCGTACTCACTTACTTAAGTCTTGAAACAAGTTATTAGAAATTATAGAAGACTCCTCAAAAGACTCAAAGGGACTTTCTCAAAATGTTCGAAAGAACTCTCAAGACTTAACTCTTAGCTCTACTTTGAATTTGAATTATGAATTCAAGGTTATGATTTGTGGTAGGAAAGATATCATGATGATTAGCAGTGCTTTTAGATAGTCAAACATGAGAAACGATAAAGAAATCACTGTCTGGAAGCAAGTCTGCGACATGGAGATGCATTTAAATATTTGGTCGTGAAAGAAATTTTGAGGCAGAGGGGTCTGCGACCTCTCCGCGTTGTGAAGAATAATTCTGGGCATAGGGACGGCAGGTCCGCGATGCGGAGTGGAGTGCCAGATTCTGCTCGACTTTTTCCATCTTCGTTTTCTAACCCAATTTGCCTAAATTCCATTCTTTTTCTCAATTTATATTTAGATTGAGATACCCAATACATTTACACAAGAATATAATCAAACACAACTCTAAAATCATCACGATTTCCTCAAGAACTCATCAATCTCATATTAGCTTAAGACCGAAAGCCAATTTGAAGAACACAATTCAAGTCTTTCTAAAATGAGTTAAACGCTGAAATTAACATGATTGGTGTGTGAGTGAACAAAATCAACACTATCGAATCTTACATACCTCTTAGGGATCAAACCCATGGCAAAAATCCGCAACAAAAATCAAGAACCTCGACGAACGCTTTGATCCTCTCCTCTTTTCTCCTCTTTTCTCCTCTTTTCTCTTCTTGAATTCTCAACTAAAACCCTAGGCATATATTAGGATTATAAAACTTAACCTAATAGGATTAGACCCTTAAAATCTTACTAAAAATGAATTAAATCTGATTGGGTTTGGAAAAGAACAAAATACAACTTACTATTTTCGGGTAACTTTCCTTAACTGGACAACCTAACTTTAAAAGGGCATATCTCACTCATCCGGACATGAAACTTAGAAAACTCGGTAGCGTTGGAAAGATAATTCAACGGCCTTTCAATTTCCATCCAATGGCACACCTATATCATCTTGTACTAATATATATGGTCATTTGAAGTCGACCCAAATCTTAGAAGGACTTAGGAATGACTTCAATGAATTCTCTCTAGTTATTCATGGAACTCAAGGTGCTACATCTATTGACCTTAACACTTAGGAAAAAATTAAATTCCTTGGTAAAAACTTACTCACTACGAAGGATGGTTCGAGTCTTAGTTCAATTTTTTTTTGGGGTGTTACAATATCTCCCCCTTGGGATTATTCGTCCTCGAATGACGATTGGACTGGGTATGTAATTGGGTTATTGTTACTAAGGTGTTACTAAGGTCTGAGTCTAATGGTACACTCTTACTATGTTCAAGCTTAACCCAAATCCTTAGGTTCGGGTTCTATACCTCTCTATAGGGAATCTCATCACAAAACTATTACTCTTTACCACCACATTGGGCTCATATTAAGAACCACCTAATGTTTAACAACACCACATTCAAGCTCAGTACTCTAACAACTCCATGGACTCCTACTAACCAACTCCTTAAGAAGTTCTCATTCTCTCATCATCTCATCCATACCAACAAGAATTTCCCACATCACTACTCGGAACCAACTAATGGCTCTCATTTAGCTATTTCTCATAGAAAAACCTTATCCTCCTCATTTATAACCTTAGATGAAATTATCACACCATCATTATCACGATGAGAACATTAATCGTCTCCTTCTAACATCACTCCACTACTAAAAGGACTTGTGAAAAGATATCTCCCATACTCTCTAGAACTAATTACTATCTTATTCTCAAACACTTGACTTGATTTCTCATCTCGTCATCTGCCCCTTAAGTCTAAACCTGAAACTTGAAAGCTATGGACCTATTCCATTATCTCTAACTGGTCTACATCCTCTTTTACTCTAACACTCGAAAAACTTATCTCATGACTACCGAACTCTCCATAAGCAAGTACTAAGACCTCTTTCTAAGGTGTTTCTCTTAACATCTTCTGATTACATACCACCTCAGTACACCTCTTAATGCTCTTGTGACTTAGCCACACTTCATTGCCCTTATATGAACGTTAGGGTCTATCACTTGTACCACTCATATTTATTGCAGCTTATCACCTCAATTCCACACCTACTCTATGTCAAGTCTTCTAGATCAAATCTTAAGACTAACATCATCACGCTCATGTTGCCATTCTTTTGATCATGACACTCATCTCATATTCAAGCTTGATATTTATTACTACACCCGAATATCAATACAATTGCTCGCCTACTATGCTATACATCATTACTTGATCAGTTCTATAACCTTCTGAACATCATAACCTTTTCAAACATATCATAAGCCTAGCTTAGATCTATGAATTTATGGATAGTTTTGCTCTTCTATTCAACACTTATGCTTGGTCATTACCTACACAATGACACTTCATCACAAACTCCTTTCTAGCTAAAACACACTCTACCTCATATGATGGAATCTTCACAACTCATCACTTCTTAGTCTACCCATAAGGGAAACCTCCTTAATAATAAATTACTAGGTGTATGACTATAGTAACAAAGCTTCTCGAAACACCACCTCCCTTACTTAGATTACTAAATCTCTGCATACTATTCTCTTAACTTAAGGGGCACTCTTTACTACTACTGCTCTAAACATACTTTCTCATAAGGATCTCAGCTGAAACAAAGCTTAGAGAAGAGAGTATAACTCATTTTTTGCTCAAACGCATGATTCACATGAATATGGGTGCATTCCTCTTAAACTCAACACTTAACTCACTTATGGGCTTCTCTCAAGCCCATCTGGAACCTCATGACTCCCTTAAGATTTTTTCTAAGAACAACCCATCGATAAAGGACTGACTTTCCTTTTCAACCACCTCTATTATAAGGGGTAGTCGAATGGATATAAGAACACACTAGTTAGAATAAGTCTCTATGACATAACTCTATTGCACGATAAAGAGTATGAAAGATGGGAAACTTTTCCTTAATGTCTGTAGTCCCTCGTTTATAGAAGTGGGGCCCTCACAACCATAAACAAGACCCTATTGACACGACTTCATAAATACCCTAGGACACTTGAACTCTTTGCTCTTATACCAAGTTTTTCACGACCCGAGTCTACACCCTGGACGTGGCCGACACTCGAGAACTATTTCTGGTCCCAAGCGAACCCTCATCCTGGCTGACTACAAGCAGAAAACTAACTCAAGCATGCAAAGCTTAAAACTGAATAAAATTCATTGAACTCAATTACAAGATACCTTAACTCAAAAGATTAACTCTGAATAAAATAGTATATTCAACTCGCCAAAAATAGTCAACTCAAGTCTTTAAAACATTTAACAAAATAAATGAATAGACTTCTGAAACTCTACTGTCTATCTATGAAGCCTCTAAATGATAAAGATGGAAATCGGGACAAGGCCCACGACATCCTAACAACTGATATAACTGAAAGTACATGTGGAACCCTTCGGAAGCAAGAAGGCTCACCATAGCTAACTTAAACTCCATGTGGTATCAACGAAGCTCTTGTTGATGACCCTGGATACATGTATCTACATCATGAAACAATGCAGGACAAATGGCTCAGTACGTGGAATGTACGAGCATGCAAGGGGAATTCTAAAGCATAACATAAGCTTGAACTTGATAAAAAGGAAACATACTTACCTCTTCTCAACTCACTCAAGAACAAGATACTCAACTCAAAGATTAGATACTCAACTCAACTTAAAGATACATAGTTTAACTCAATGATAAGATATTCAACTAAATGAAATAAGGTTCAACTCAATGATAATATACCCGACTCTAGGTACTCAACTCTGGATACTCACCTCTAGATACTCAACTCAATATAAAGCAACACTACACATGTAATATGAGGAAAGCTTTTAAAATACTAGAAAACAACTCAGTGTATTGAAGATTACTATAAGAACACAATTTATATATATATATATATATATATATATATAATAAAATATAATTTTACTCGATGGGAGTTTTTCTAATCGTCAACCATCACTATAATAAATGTGATGATACAACATCTCGCCCACGCTGCCAGAACTGTCCTCTACATTGCCGGAGTATAGAACCTCTCAACTAAGTGGATCCACTAGTCTATGCTAAAGAGAATTAAGGAATCATCCAAAAATTATGACCCTTTCTACCCACGTTAGCTACATGGTTTATGGAGACTTGAGTTATCTGAACTCGTCCCTATATCAGTGCTCAATACTACTCCCAAAATATACTCAGCTCATATGCTTAAAAACAAAACTCTTTCTGTGGTTTGATATTATTACTCAAAATCATTCTCTAAAAAGAGATGTTACTCAAACTGCTTAAAACTCTTTTGGAAATCTCAGTTTCCTCCCCTTTAAAATGTGAAAACATTTACTCTTGGGACTACTTAGTTCCCATATATCATTTTTAAGGAAATGAACGACTATACTCTTTCTCAAATCAAGTGCTCAAGTCTTAAGATGATTTTAGAAAATTTGTAAAAGAATTCTAAAAATAAAGTTCATGCCGAATTATGGACTTGAACGACTCAATTCAAGGTTATCAATAACCATAACTAGAACTCAATACTCGAGACTCAACAACTCAGAACTCAACAACTTTAGTCGTAATACTCATTTCAAGAATGCTCGACTCAGAGGGTTCATGTGGAATTATTGGCATGAACTACTCAACTCAAGGACTCAAAGATACTTCTCGTCTCAAGACTACTCGACTTAACGGGTTCATACAGAATTATGGGCATAAACTACTCAACTCAAGGGATTCATGGGTAACATGTAATAGTCCTATGATTAGGAATATAATCTCGAAAGGGTTAGGAACTCGATACTCAAGACTTAGAACTTGAAGATACTACTCCTCTCAATGATACTCAATTTATGGAGTCCATGCGGAATTTATGGGCATGAACGACTTGACTCAAGGATCTACATAACAATATGGATCTCGTGTATAGGAATCTTATCATTCTCATACTTATTTCCTCAAAACTTAACTCAAATCGATAGTTGATCTCAAAGGATTCACAATTGAACTTAAAGGCTTTCTTAAACTCTACTCTTAACTCTCTCTTGAATGTGAATTATGAATTCAAGAGTTATGGTTCATGATATGAAGGATCTCATTGATAGTGTAGACTCATGAATAAATTCTCCTCACTCTCGTTCTCACTTACTTTAGTCTTGAAACAAGTTATTAGAAATTATAGAAGACTCCTCAAAAGATTCAAAGTGACTTTCTAAAAATGTTTGAAAGAACTCTCAAGACTTAACTCTTAGCTCTACCTTGAATTTGAATTATGAATTCAAGGTTATGATTTGCGGTAGGAAATCTATCATGATGATTAAGAGTGCTTTTAGATAGTTAAACATGAGAAACGGTCAAGAAATCACTGTCTTGAAGCAAGTCTGCGACGCAGAGATGTGTTTTAATATTTGGTCGCAAAATAAATTTTGAGGCAGAGGGGTCCGCGACCTCTCCATGATGCGGATAAAGATTCTGGGCAAAGGGAGGGTAGGTCCGCGATGCGGAGTGGAGTGCCAGATTCTCCCCGACTATTTTCTTGTTAATTTTCTAACCCCAATTCACCTAAATTCGATTCTTTTACTCAATTTCTCTTTAGATTCAGATACTCAATACATGTACACAAGAATCTAATAAAACACAACTCTAAAATCGACACGATTTCCTCAAGAACTCATCAATCTCATCTTAACTCAAGAACGAAAGCCAATTTCAAGAACATCAAACGTTCATCTTTCTAGAATAAATTTAACGCTGAAATTAACATGATTGGTGTGTGGGTAAGCAAACTCGACACTACGGAAGCTTACATATCTCTTAGGGATCAGACCCATTGCGAAAATCTGCAACAACACTTAAGAACCTAGACGAACCTTTGATCCTCTCCTCTTTTCTCCTTTTTTCTCTTCTTTTCTCTTCTTGAATTCTCACCTAAAAGCCTAGGCATATATTAGGATTATAAAACTGAACCTAATAGGATTAGACACTTAAAAACTTACAAAAAATGAATTAAATCTGATTGGGTTTGGAAAAGATGAATACACCCCTTACTATTTTCGGGTAACTTTCCTTAACTGTACAACCTGACTTTAAAAGAGCATATCTCACTCATCTGGACTTGAAGCTTAGCAAACTCGGTGGCGTTGGAAATATAATTCAAAGACCTTTCAATTTGCATCTAATGGTACACCAACTCATCTTGTACTTAGAGTTATGGTCAATTGAATTTAACCCAAATCTTAGAAGGACTTAGGAATGACTTCAATGAATTCTCTCTAGTTCTTCTTGGAACTCAAGGTGCTACATCTAGTGACCTTAACACTTAGGAAAAATTTCAATTCCTTGGTAAAAACTTACTCACTACGAAGGATGGTTCGAGTCTTAATTCAAAAAAATTCTGATGTGTTACAGGAACTGTAATATCTAGGAGTGAACTCCTCAAATTTATGTTTAAAATCAAATTTATAGTTTCCCAAAATTAAGCCTTAAAGTCAACTCGATGGATTAAGTCGCGCCTCGCCGAACTGATTAGCGATCCGCCCAGTGTCCTCTTCCATCGCTATTTTGAATTGGCCTTCAACACCTCAGGTCCTGTAACTTTGGGCGATCCATATTTATTGTCATGGAACCGATCGACAATCCGTCGACTGTCCATTTCTATCACCAACTTGGTTCTTCCCTGGGCTGGTATGTTGGAACTTTGGGCGAGCTAAAGAGCCACTGTGCGGTGCGCTTAGTGGTTTTTGCGATCTCCAGGATTTCTTTTTCTTCATTTCTTCAGCTCTTCAGTTCCTTTCTGTCCGGTTATGTCCTTGCCTTGCTCTTTGGCCTTCATAGTTGTAAATCAATACATTAACATCAGTTTAGAACATAAAATAGGCATTTGAGGACACAAATAATGTAACACCCCGACTTTTCAAAACATATAAATTCACTCGTATCTTCATGGAAAGACCAGGAGGGTGGGTAATAAATTAAGAATGATGTTTTATGTGATATTTTAAGTGTTCAAGTGTTGTATCTCAAGTTTTGAAGTTAGGTAAGTGGCAAAATAAAAGTTGGCGAAAGTTACCGTAAATTTCTTTTTAAAGATTTGTCTGAAATTTGGGTCAAATGTTTCGGACGTTTTATCCCAATCTATTAAGAGTTATGGTCCCCACGACCTCTGAAATCGAAGGTCTACGATTCTAGTTTCCAACGCATCAACCCGTTTGTTCATACGGCTTCATAATGGAGAGATATTCACGTTTTCGCAAGACTGCGCAAGCAGGCAGGTGAGGTGGGTCCCCTAGGTGGGTGGAACTTTATATATATCATCTTCTTCGACTTTTCTTCATTTTTCCTTCATTTTCCTTAGTGAAGAACCAAAAAACTCACAAAACCTACAAAACCCACTTCTAGGACAAGCCAAGTTACTAATTTTCGTGACTTAAGTCCTTGACAAAAGTTGTTCTACGCGTTGAGCTCGTCAGCAGGGTATAATTTATTTTATCAATTTCCTAGCATGTCGTACTTTGGTGTGTGGACCGCAGGTTTGGGCATATTTTAAAGTTTTGAGGTGTATTACAAGCTTATAATCAAGTATCGAGGGGGTTATGAGTAAAAGTCATTAGGCCACATGAATTTAGCAAAAAAGGTATGTTAATGCTATTCTCTTCTTACGGAATGTTTTCTCAAAGCTTAGGAGAAATGTAATAAAGTTGTTATCATTGTTATACTTGTAGCCATTATTGTTGATTATTGGTTGCTCGAGTGGATATAATCCTCTCTTATTGGGATTCTTATTCAGTAGTAGAGTCCCTATGTTGGACACGACTTAGAGGCTATTTGTATAGGTTGCTTATAACTAAATTGCTCGCTTTTAGCTATTGAATTGTTATTGTTGCCCTTTGGTCTATTGTGGTTAGCTGCAAGGATGTGATCTATGCCTAGAAGGGCTATGTTCTATCAACAGGACTATATTGACGCCTAGAAGGTATATGAGTTGCCTACAGGGATATATTGATGCCTAGAAGGGCTATGAGTTGCCTACAGGGCAATATTGACGCCTAGAAGGGCTATGAATTGCCTACGGGGCCATGTTGTTGCCTAAGAGGTCTATGAGTTGCCTAAATGCTATATTGATGCCTAAGAGAGCTATGTGCTACCTACGGGGCTATACTATTTCCTAAGAGGGCTATGTGAATGCCTACGGGGCTAGGGGACTACTGATAAGGGTATATAGACTGATTGACACCTTCTAGGCTTATGGGGGCCTGGGTAGGTAATCTTGTGTGCTGTTTGTACCTGCCGAGCTTATGGGGGCTTGGTTAGGTTGTTGTTTTGTTATTTTTGATAAGTTTAGATTTAGGAGCAGGTCAGTATGCTTATCTTATTCTTGATTTATTTACCAGATTACTCCAGTATATTATGATACCTGCTCATAGTCTATTGTCTTTCATACTCTGTATATTATTTTCTACTGACGCCCCATTGCATGGGGGTGCTGCATTCATGCATGAAGGTCTTGACTGATGACCCAGTAGACCTCCTCAGCAGTAGGATTGACTCCTATCCGGTTGGATATCACTTTTCCTTCGGAGCTGCCAGAGTTGGGAGGTTTGTTAGCTTTTGTTGTATATATTTTCATGGCTAGGCTGGGACCTAGTCCCGCCAATATTTACTACTCTTAGAGATTTGCAGACTAGTGTGTGGGGTTTATAGCTACGTTATGGCCATGCTGGCCTAGTTTGTTGGTTTGTTGAAGCTTGTTAGTTGTGTGATGCATTGTCTTGATATACCTGCTTTCAGTTTCGGTATAGAGATCATGGTGGCCTCGACGGCCCAATCAGGACTTCTGTGCTAGTTGGCTATTTATTTATATAAACTCTTGGGAGTAGCTGTTTCTTTTATGGATCTGTTTACAGGGGCCTTGCCGGCCGAGGGCTTAAAGTATGAATATGCTCAAGTCAATCATAGGAATAGACATATACGAGTAAAAACATAATTCAAATTAGGGGTGACACGAATGTCAAATAAAGGGGGTTTTGGTTTTAACTATCAGCTACAAGAACAACAAATAACACGAATTTCACAATAATCAGACGGGTTCTTGGGATGTGATTGGATTATAGGCTAATGTAGACAAATGGGTGATTGTAACTGTTAGTAAATAGCTGAAAATCAGTGACTAAGCTAGACTTTAGTGGGGATAAACTTTCCCTTAAACAATTTACCCCGAATCAAGTTGGTTTCTCTCCAACACCAACAAGCAAGCAAATAAGAACAACCTACGCTTTAGTCCATTCACCTCTTGAGCTGAATATGTGGAAAAGGGTTTAGGATTCACTCTCTCGATCTGAACCCATGACAACCCAATACCCACAGACCATCAATTCAGTAATCTTGATTTTAAAACCTCTCTCTCGAGCAAGCCAAAAACACGAAGGTAGAATTGCATTTGCAACTACAACCCATTAAATTACACCACAATTACTGAATGAAATAACTTCTAAACAACATTTAAACTAACAATTAGCAATACCCACAAGCTAAATCAACCCATAATCATACCCTAAGAATTGGGGTTTTAGCTAGACATCATAAAAAGATAGAAATCGTTACCAAATTGTGTTTCCATCAATTGGGTACGATTAATTTCGTCTTTACAAATTTCCAAATTGAAGAACCTAGAAGACCCACTTTCAATTTCTCCAAAATGGAAAATTTCAATTCTTTAAAGCTAAGGAAAACTTGTGTCTCAGTTTAGAATACTCAATATTCAAAAATAAGATACTTGATAATGATCCAAAAGCTCAAAATTAATGTTTAATAAATGTATTTATAGTCGCCAAAAATGTATGTGAAGGACCATTCGGCACAGTAAGTCGGGATCGCCGATCCACTCGGCGATCCGCTCTTTGGTCAATTCCCTCGCCTTTTTGCTTTGGCCTTCAGCATCCTCAAGTTTTGTAACTTTGGGCGATCCAAAACTGCATCGCGAAACCAGTCGATGACACGCCGACTGCTTCTTTATCTCGCCAAATTGATTTCCTCCTTCAGGGCTTGGTACACTGAAACTTTAGGCGAGATAGTGGCCATTCGGTGACTCGCCCAATGGACTCGACGATCACCATGCCTTCTTTTCTTAGTTCTTTTAGATGCTTTGTTCCTTTTTCCACAATAGTGTCCATTCTTTGTTCTTCAATCCGTATACCTGGAAATCAATGATTTTACATCAGTTATTGGTACAAAAAAATCATTTGTGGACACAAAATCTATCCAAATAGAGCCCTAAATGAGTCCAAATCATGGACTCATCAACCGGAACTCCATGAAGTCTAACCACTTCTTGAAGATACAACTTGGCATAGTCCTCTGCTGAATGGGTAGTCTTTACTGGCAAAAAGGGGTTGATTTTGTCATTTTATCGACAATCACCCAAATAGAATCATGTTGCCTGCGAGACCTTGGTAAGCCTATGATGAAATCCATATTAATCATCTCCCACTTCCATTCCGGAAGTTCTATATTCTTAGCCATACCACCTGGCCTTTGGTGAGCTACCTTAACTTGTTGGCAATTCGGACACTTAGCAACTAATTCTGCAATGCCTTTCTTCATACTACTTCACTAATAGACTTCTCTCAAATCGTGATACATCTTTGTGGAACCCGGATGAATGGAATATCTGGATCTATGAGCTTCTTCCATAATCCTCTCTTGGAGTTCATCCACCCTTGGTACACACAATCTACCTTGATACCTCAATACACCATCCCCCCTTGTTCAAAAGCCATTACTTTTTGCTTATGACCATTTGCCTTCAATTCAAGTAAAATAGGATCTTGGTCTTTCTTATCTTTTACTTTGACACTAATGATGATTCAGCCCCATTCTTCACCACTACTCCTCCTTCTGTGGAATCCATTAGTCGGACTCCTAAGTGTGCAAGTCTTTGCACATCTTTCGTTAACTCTCTCTTTTCTTCCTCAACATGGGCGGTACTACCATAGACAACTTGCTCAAGGCATCAACAACAACATTAGCCTTACCTGGGTGATAAAGAATACTCATGTCATAACCCTTGAGTAATTCTAACCACCTTTTTTGTCTGAGATTAAGCTCTTTCTGAGTAAAAACATACTGAAGGCTCTTGTGATCGGTGAACACATCCACATGAACACCATAAATATAATGGCGCCATATTTTCAAACAAAAAACTTCGGTAACCAATTCTAGATCATGGGTTGGGTAATTCTTCTCATGAACTTTCAACTGTCTGGAGGCATAAGTTATAACCTTGCCATTCTACATTAACACACAACCCAAACCAACTCTATACGCATCATAATAAACTACAAAGCCTTGCGAACCTTCTGGTAAGGTCAAAATTGGGGCAGTAGTCAACCTCTTTTTCAATTCCTGAAAGTTTTTCTCACAAGCTTCAGACCATTGAAACTTCACTATTTTCTAAGTTAACTTGGTCAAAGGGGATGAAATAGATGAGAACCCCTCTACGAACCTTCTATAATAGCCAACCAACCCCACGAAACTCCTAATATCAGTTGGAGATGTAGGTCTAAGCCAATTCTGCATTGCCTCTATTTTCTTGGTATCAACTTTAAAATTCCCTCTCCAGACACAATATGGCCTAAGAATGCCACAGACTGAAGCAAAAACTCACATTTCGAGAACTTAGCATACAACTCTCTATCTTTTAAAGTCTGGAGAACTATTCTTAGATGACTAGCATGATCTTCTTCATTCCTTGAATAGATTAGTATGTCATCAATGAACACGATAACAAACATATCTAAATAAGTCTTGAATACTCCATTCATAAGGTCCATGAATGTTGCAGGTGCACTGGTCAAACAAAAGGACATAACTAAGAACTCATAATGACCATAACGGGTCCTGAATGCTGTCTTTGGAATATCACATACAAAAGGACATAACTAAGAACTCATAATGACCATAACGGGTCCTGAATGCTGTCTTTGGAATATCACATTCCCTTACCCTCAACTGATGGTAGCCAGATCTGAGATCTTTCTTAGAGAAACAAGTAGCACCCTGAAGTTGATAAAAAAAATCATCAATTCAAGGAAGAGGGTATTTGTTCTTGATGTTAACCTTGTTCAACTGGAGGTAATCTATACACATACTAAGGGAACCATCTTTATTTCTCACAAATAAGACCAAAGCTCCCCAAGGTGAGACACTTGGTCGAATAAAGCCCTTATCAAGGAGATTTTTCAACTGCTCCTTCAACTCTTTTAACTCTGTTGGTGCCATCCTATATTGCGGAATAGATATAGGACGAGTATCTGGAAGAAGGACTATACCGAAGTCTATTTCTCTCTCAGGAGGGACTCCGGAAGATCATTAGGAAAGACTTCTGGAAACTCTTTTACTACTGAAACTGACTGAATAGGAGGTATCTCAACACTAGAGTCATTAACTCACAATAAGTGATAGACACACCCATTGGAAACTAACTTTCTTGCCTTAAGGTATGAAATAAAATGACCCTTAGGCACTGCTGAACTACTTTTCCACTCCAAGACTGGCTCATTTGGAAACTGAAACTTGACAACTCGAGTTCTACAATCAACTGAGGCATAACAGGGAAGAAGCCAATCCATACCATGAATGACATCAAATTCTACCATGTCTAACTCAAATAAATCAGTCATGGTAGTCTTGTGATTGACGAAAACGAGACAATCACGATAGACTCTTTCTGCTAGAATAGACTTACTAACAGGTGTAGAAACACTGAAGGGTTCACTAAGTTGCTCAAGAATAACATTAAAATTCATCGCAACATACGGAGTTCCAAAAGGACAAACTCGTTCCTGGGTCTAGCAAAGCATAAAGATTAAAGTTAAAGACTTGGATCATACTAGTGACAACATCTGGCGAGTCCTCTTGCTCTTGGTGACTAGTGATAGCATACATGTGGTTTGTTCCTCCTCCAGTACCTGAAGTAGCTCCTTTAGGTGAAGCCTTGTCTGGTGGAGCAACTGAAGAAAAATGGGTTGTATTACCCCTATTACCATTACCCTACTTGTTCTTTGGAAATTCTCGCATGAAATGACCATTCTGGGTATACTTGAAGCGACTAGTGGATCCCTCATGACATGTACCTGAGTTGTTCCTACCACACTTAGCGCAGGCAGGACACTTACTACCCCTTGTGCCATACCCTTGAGAATACGCAGGTTTGGCTCTGAAATTCTAACTATTGTACTCACTTTTGTTCTTGGATGCAGGTGCACTAGCAGATGATGGAGCAGATCCCTTCTGTTTATGTTGGAATGATGACCGGTTGACATTACTCTTCTGCTTCCCGGACTCATTACCTATCTTAGCCCTCTTATTCTTGAATTCCTCTCTATCCCTCAGCTTCTCTTCCTCAACCTGCTGCACATAGACCATCAACATTGCTATATTCATGTCACCTATTAGCATTGTAGCCTTACCTTCCACACTTGACAGACGAGACAGCCCAACAACAAATAAACTCATTCTACTCCTCATGCCAGCAACCATCTCCGGAGCATACCGGGAAAGTTGTGTGAACCTCAGACTATACTCATGAACGCTCAAAGAATCCAGCTTAAGTGTGAGGAACTCTCATACCTTAGCCTTTTTCAGTTCTCGGGGGAAGAAATGCCCTAAGAAGGCCTCCTCAAAGCACACCCAACTTGCAGTTGGTGCATCCTCAGATCGGTTCTTCTTCCATTGATCGAACCATATCCTAGCGACACCCTTCATCTGGAATGCAACTAGTTCCACTCTCTCAGTATCATCAACATGCATGATTTTGAAAACTTTCTAAAGTTCTTTAACAAAATTCTCTGGATCCTCAGTAATACTAGAAACTGTGAAGCTTGGAGGATTCATCCTTAAGAACTCGCGGATCCTCGAAGTATCATCCACTTTCTGATGATTCCCTCTCAGTTGTCCAACTTGATTGGTCACAACTTGGCTCAACATCTGGATAACCTCACGGAACTCAACATTGGTGACCTCTCCTTGGGGTTGCACTTTTAGTGCATTGGTACCCCTTCTTCCTGTAGTTCAACATTCCTTCTAGCCGAACGACCTCTAACAGCTCTTCGTGGAGGCATGATCTAAAAGACACGCGCAAGCACGAGTTAGAAAGAAATGTTTTAGAGATCAAACTCTAACGCATAAAATGAGTATGAAAGAAGTGAGATAGTTTCCTAAGTGTTACAGCCTCCTAATTATAGATGTGGCACGCTTCACACTGATAACTAGGACTCTACAGACACGGCTTCATAGACTCCTTAGGACTCTTGAACTCTATGCTCTGATACCAAGTTTGTCATTCTTCGAGCTTACACCTTGGGCGGGACTAGCACTCGAGAACCATTGCTGGCCCCAAGTGAACCCTGGCCTGGCTTACTTACTCAGCGGAAGACTTAACTTAACAAGATAAACCCAAACAAAACTTAGAATGTTATAAAGAAAACATTCAACTAGCCAATAAGGCAAACTTAAGTCTGAACATAAGATAATTAAAATGAAAGACTAAAGAACTAACATCTGACTTTCTATGAAGCCTCTAAACAACTGAGATAGATGTCGCGACAAGACCCACGACATCCTAATGAACTAATAATAATACTGAAAGAAATAAAAGGGATCCTTCAGAAATCAAGGAGGCTCACCACACGACTCTGAGTGCTCACTGGATCAATGATGCGCTATATGTTGATCCTGGTGTCTGTATCATACAAAGATGCAGGACAAATGGAATCAGTACATTGAGTGTACGAGTATGCGATGGGAATTCTAAAACAAGACATAAGCTTGGAAGGAACTGAAGAACTTAGCTGGTTAAACTCAAAATCAACTTAACTAAACTCATTTCAATATAAAAGGAGTATAAAATAAGTGCAATATAAAGAAAAGCTTTTAAAACATGGATTTCAATTCTGTGTGTATGCAAAGATACAATATAACTCTGAGATGTATGTAAAAATACAAATAAACTATGTATATAAGAATACAATTACTTCTGTGGGAGTTTCTCTAACCAACAACCATCACGTAAGAGCTATTATGATGATACAACATTTTGCCTCACGCTGCCAGGGCCGTCCTATACCTTGCCGAGGGTATAGAACCTGACTACTAATTGGATCTACTAGTCTATGATAAAAAGCACTAAAGGAATCATCAAAAAAGTATGACCCTTTTCTACCCATGATGGCTACATGGTTTATGGGGGCAGTGAATTGTCTCAACTCTCCCCCATATCGGTGCTCAATACTACTCCCAAAATATGATACTAGATCTTATGTTTAAAAACATACTTCTTTATGTGATTTGAGATAATTGCTCAAAAAATTAGCTCAAAGGCTATCTTGAAAATCAAAGTTTCCTCTCTTGCTTAATTTTTAAAGCATTTAGTGTTTACTCAAAACTAGCTCAAAGACTCTTTAGAAATCAAGGTTTCCTTCTCTTGTTTAAATGTGAAAACATTTTAAACTCTTTGGGAATACATAGTCCCTATATACTTTTTAAGAAATGAACTTCAACCTTTACTCTTTACTTTTACTCTTTACTCAACTTGAAATTTAAGTCTTAAAACAAAGTTAAAACATTTGGAAAATACTTTTGGAAAACTCTATGAACTTTTCTTGACTTGACTCTTACTTCTCTTGAGTTTGATCTTAACTTTCCTTGAATTGGATTATGAATTCAAGGTTCATGATCTCATGCTTATGGATGATTTCATGATGTTTAGACGTACCTTAGAGTGTTGGAATCAACTAGAAACCATAGGTACGTTGCTAAGGAACTAGTACGGAAAGAAGGGAGAAAAAGTAGAAGACCTTGCGTCCCTGGCACTCTGAGTGGTGCGGGGAGCCATACCCAAAACTTCAGAACTGAAGTTCAGGAGCGCTGGCTGGTGCGGCGCCCCAGGGTCTGAACTTCGGAAAAGACTTTGGGCCGCGCTGAGAGGCACGGCGCCCCACCCCCATTCCCAGATTTTCGACGAACTTCCTTGGTCGTTTTTCAACTCTAAACCCTATAAACTCAATTGGGTCTTTTCCCAAACACTTAGATTCGACTACATAACCAAAATATGTAAGAATCTACCCAAAACAACATCTAATATCAGGAATTAAAATCAGGAACTCCTTAATAACTCAAAAAAATCAAGAACCCAATAGAAACTTCAAACAAATCCATCAAAAACTCAATTTCTCTAATCTCAAGAACGACAATACGCTGAAATAAATCATAATTGGCGTGTGGGTGAACTAACCCAACGCTATTTGATCTCACATACCTCGTAGGGATCACCCCTTGACGAAATCCACAAGCGATTCTTGAAGAACTTCACGATTTCCTTGCTTCTCCTTCTCTTTTCTCCTCTTCTTTTCTCTCCTCTAAAACCATAACTTAATTTTCAAAAGCGTAAACTGACCAAGTTCAGTTTAGACCCCTAAGTAATTACCAAAAACGAATTAAAATAATAGGGTAAGGAAAAGACCAAACTACCGTTCAAAAATCCGGTTTGGACTTTCCTTATCCGAACAATCCAACTTCCAATGGAAATATCTCACTCATACATACTCGGAATTGCGCAAACTTGGCGGCGTTGGAAAGATTATTCCAACATATTTCCTACGATATCTGGAAACACACCTAACTCATCATGAGCTAGGAGTTATGATTGTTTGAAGTTGATCAAAAACTCAACTTAACATACTTAACAAATTTTTCAGATTTTTATATTCTTTCCAAAAATGTCTATTTCCAATTTTTAACGTTGCACCCCCCCACCCAAAAAAAATAAAAAATAAATAAAATGTTTGTTTTCACCCCATCCCTCTCCTCGACCCCCCCTCCAAAAAAGTAATAATAAATTTAAAGTTTGTTTTATAAAAAATACTTTCAATTTCATTTTTTTTTCACCCCCACCCCACCCCTACCCTGATCCCCCCCCCCCATAAAAAAATTAAAGTTTATTTTAAAAAAATATTTCTAATTTCCAATTTTTAATTTTTCACCCCTACCCCTGACCCCCCCGGGCCAGCTCCACTACCAACCCCCCCGCCCCCCAAAAAAAATAAATTAAAGTTTGTTTTTAAAAAATATTTTAAATTTTAAATTTTTATTTTTTCTCCCCCACCGCACCCCTACCCGCGACCCCCCATCCACCGGCCAACCCCACTACCTCCCCCATTAGCCCCCCACCCCCACCCTCCAAAAAAAATTAAGTTTGTTTTTAAAAAAGATTTTTAATTTCAAATATTTATTTTTATTACCCCATCTCACCCCTACTCCCCGATTCCCCCCACCAAAAAAATTAAGTTTATTTTTAAAAAATATTTTCAATTTCAATTCAAAAATTATTTTCTACTCTCTAGTAAAAAAAGAGATATTTTCTCAAAAATAATTTTCATTCTTAAATCAAACAATAAAATATCTTTTTCGGAAAATATTTTTTACTCACCAACCAAACATGAGAAAATAAGTCAAAAAATCTACTTATTTTCCAGGTAAACATTTTCTAGGAAAATATTTTCCTTCATACCAAACACACCCTTAAAGAAAAAAATCTTCCCTAACCCTTAAAATCTTTGTTACAAAAATTGTACAAATCAGCCATCTAAAAATAAAATTTTTACACAACTTGCTTTGATATAAAGGAAGAAAAAACTTTTTAAAACCTTTTCGTAAAAAAAATCACTTTGAAAAAACCATTTCAAATGGTCATTAAAAGACTAAATTTTCGACCGAAAAAATGCTAGAAACGCGTGTTCCAAAACAGAAACAAGAGAAACTCTTCTTTCATGGGAGAAAATTATTTCAATAATTGAGAAAACTAATTAGTTAGAGATAATATATATTTCAAAACAATCCCAATACAAACAACCATTTTCTTATAATAAGCAGAACAATAATGATAATAAAAACAATCACAACCCCTGAAGTCTCAATGCACACAGAAAGGTCAAAGAAGATGAGAAATTTATTTCCTACATCTTATCTAGAGTGCTACAGGTTCTTAAAATTTTATTTTTACATGGCGTGAAGGGAATAAAAAATAGCAACCCCAATAAATTTTACTCTTTGAAGGTGCAGAAGCAACAAAATAACAATAACATTTTATATGGTCACCAAACCAAAACATTTATAGAGAGAGGATCCAATTAAAAATCACGTCTAATGATCTACACAAGACTTTATCTAATACCACTTGTTAGAATACTTTAATGAATTCACCAAAGATCAGAAGTAAATCACTTGACATAAACATCAATATTAGAGAATGATAGGAACACTAATCTTAATTCATTGCAATAACTTGATTGAAGAAGACTATAAATTGATTAATGAACTTGATCTTTCAAACCTTGAAGATTACTTTCTTAGTGTTCTTTTTCTTAGATGGAGAGAAAGAGAAAATATATGTCTTCTGGTTCAGGGACACAATTATTTTAAAGATTTTGAAGTGTCTTTTCAAGAAAGGTATCTTTTCAAGAAAGGTGTCTTTTCATATAAAAAGGTACCTTTTCAAGTTTAAATTTTACCTTTTCAATAAGTTTCCATAAGACTTAAGAAAAGGTCCATGGGTTTCAAATTATTTATAAGAAACCCATATTAATAGATATTTGTTTTTGAAGTTGTAACACCCCGAATATTTTTTGAGCTAAAATTCGAACCATCCTTCGTTGTGAGTAGGTTTTTGCTGAGAAATTTAAATTTCTTAAGTGTTAAAGTCACTAGATGTAGCACCTTGAGTTCCAAAAAGAACTATATTGGAAATAGCGAAATCTGAAATTTTGCAAGTTATGCTTAAGTTATGAGTTTTGGATCAACTTTAAACGATCATAAATCTTAGTACATGATGATATATGTGGACTAGAAGATATATAATTAAAGGTCTTTCAATTTTATTTCCAACGCCACAAAGTTTGCTAAGTTTCGAGGTCGGATGAGTGAGATGTGCCCTTTTGAAGTCAAGTTGTCCAGTTAAGGAAAGTTACCCGGAAATAGTAAGGGGTATTTTGGTCTTTTCCAAACCCATTCAGATTTAATTCATTTTTAGTAAGGTTTTAAGGGTCTAATTCTATTAGGTTTAGTTTTATAATCCTAATATACGCCTAGGATTTTAGTTGAGAGTTGAAGAAGAGAAAATAAGAGAAAAGAGGAGAAAAGATGAAAGGATCAAAGCGTTCGTTGAGGTTCTTGAGTTTTGTTGTGAATTTTCATCATGGTTTGATCCCTAAGAGGTATGTAAGCTTCTAGAAAGTTGAAAGTTGATGTTCTTGAATTGTGTTTTTGAAATTGGCTTTCGTTCTTGAGTTTAGATGAGATTGATGAGTTCTTGAGGAAATCGTGTCCGATTTTAGAGTTGTGTTTGATTAGATTCTTTTGTACATGTATTGTGTATCTGAATCTAAAGAGAAATTGAGAAAGAGAATCGAATTTAGGAAAATTGGGGTTAGAAAATGAGGAAGAAAAAGTCGGATAGAAAACCAGTACCAGGTTCGCGTCGTGGACATGATCCGTAGAAGTGTAACCTTTCTCTTCGCGTCGCGGAGAGATTGCGGACCCCACTGTTTCAAAATTATTTCACGACCAAATATTAAAATGCATCTCCGCATCACGGACTTCCTTCCACACAGTGATTTCTTGATCGTTTCTCATGTTTAACTATCTAAAAGCACTCCTAATCATCATGATATATTTCCTACCACAAATCATAACCTTGAATTCATAATTCATAATTCAAATTCAAGGTAGAGCTAATAGTTAAGTCTTGAGAGTTCTTCCGAACATTTTGAGAAAGTCCTTCTGAGTTTTTAAGAAGTCTTCTACAATTTCTAATAATTTATTTCAAGACTCGAGTAAGTGAGTATGAGAACGTATTCATGAGACTACATTATCATCATGAGATCCTTCATACTATGATACCATAACTCTTGAATTCATAATTCACATTCAAGAGAGGGTTACGAGTAGAGTTTAAGACAGCCTTTAAGTTCAATTGTGAATCCTTTGAGATCAACTATCGATTTTAAGTTGAGTTTTGAGGAAGTAAGTATGATAATGAGAAGAGTTGTATACATGAGTTTCGTATTATTATCCATACCCTTGATGTCGAGTCGTTCATGCCCAATAATTCTGCATGAACTCCATAAGTTGAGTATCTTTGAGAGAAGTAGTATCTTCAAGCTCTAAGTCTTGAGTATTGAGTTCCTAATCCCTTTGAGATTATATTTCTAATCACTGGACTACTACATGTGACCCATGAAGCCCTTGAGTTGAGTTGTTCTTGACCTTAATTTCGCATGAACCCTTTGAGTCGAGCAGTCTAGATATGAGTAGTATCATTGAGTCTTGAGTTCTGAGTACTGAGGTTCTTTATTGCTATTAAGATTCCTGAGTTGATTCGTTCATGTTCATAATTCCACATGAACCCTATGATTGAGTTATAAATTTTAAAAAGTTATTTAAAGCCAACCCTTGAGTTCTTAAACTAAGTTTTGAGAAAGTAAAGATGAGTTTTGAGAAGACAGTTTTCTAAATCATGATTAGTATGACAATCGAGTATGCCATCAATGTATGAGCAGTATGGTATCTAGTTATACCATCAATGTTTATACAATATCACTTCCCGAGTCATCAATGATCATATTCTAATATGATTTAGAAATGTTTTGAGAAAGAGTAGGGTTGAGTTCATTTTCTTTAAAATGATATATGGGAACTAAGTATTCTCAAGAGTAAATGATTTTACATTTAAGATGAGAAGAAACTGAGATTTCGAAAAGAGTTTTGAGAAGTTTGAGTACCATATCTTTTAAGAGAAAGATTTTGAGTAATGATCTCAAACCACAAAAAGAGTTATGTTTTTAAACAAATGAGCTGAGTATATTTTTGGGAGTAGTATTGAGCATCGATATGGGGACGAGTTCAGATAAATCAAGTCTCCATAAACCATGTAGCCAACATGGAAAGAAAGGGTCATATTTTTAGATGATTCCTTAATGCTTTTTAGCAAAGGCTAGTGGATCCACTTAGTTGAGAGGTCTTATACCCTGGCAAAGTATAGGACAATTTTGGCAGCGTGGGAGAGACGTTGTATCATCACATAGCTCATAGTGATGTTTTTTGGTTAGAGAAACTCCCACATAGATATTTTGTATTTTTATATACACAGAGTTTACCTTGTATTTTCATATAAAAACAGAGTTTATCTTGTATCCTTGCATACTAACTAAGTTACTATTGTATTTTTCAATACGTTGAGTTGCTTTCTACTGTTTTAAAAGCTTTCCATATATTGCATCTTTTACTATTGCTTTGTCCTTGAGTATCATGAGTTTAGTACCTTTGAGTTGAGTTGAGTATCTTGAGTTGAGTACCTTTGAGTTGAGTATCTTGAGTTGAATACCTTTGAGTTGAGTATCTTGAGTTGAGTACCTTTGAGTTGAGTTGAGTATCTTATTCTTGATTTTGGTTGAGTCGAGTGAGTTGAGAAGAGGTAAGTATGCTTACTTTTTATCAAGTTCAAGCTTATGATATGCTTTAGAATTCCCCTTACATGCTCGTACATTTCACGTACTGAGCCATTTGGCCTGAATCGTTTCATGATGCAGATATATGTACAGGGTCATCAACAGGAGCTTCGTTGATACCACATGGAGTTCGAGTTAGCTATGGTGAGCCTCCTTACTTCCAGAGGATTTCATTTTCTTTCAGTTTTGTTAGGATGTCGTGGGTCTTGTCCTGACTTCCATCTTTGTCATTTAGAGGCTTCATAGATAGACAATACAGTTTGAGAAGTCTGTTTCATTTATTTTGTTAAATGTTTTAAAGATTTGAGTTGCCTATTTCTGGTGAGTTGAATATATTATTTTATTCAGAGTTAATCTTTTGAGTTAAAGATTTTGTAATTGAGTTCAATTAATTTTATTTAGTTTTAATGCTTATGTATGCTTGAGTTAGTCTTCCGCTTGTAGTCAGCCACGAGGAGGGTTAGCTTGGGGACCAGTAATGGTTCTCGAGTGCTGGCCACGTCCAGGGTGTAGGCTCCGGTCGTGACAGAAGCCCCAAACTTTAATACTTTATTAGATCATACAATAGGCTAATTTAATGATAACATATCTACATATAATATACTAATATGTGAGTCCATAAAGTAGAAATTACTAACAATATACTCATCAATTAATGATTTCATGTTTAACAAATGAATAGTTGAAGTAGAAGGATTGTTTTGAGCCTTATATTTTTATTTTTATTTAAAAAAAGGTAAACATTCGCAAAGAATCATGTGTTTCAATTTTCATATATAAATAAAATTTCACATTTGACAATTTTGCAGAATATGTATTATATCTCAATAGTTCTTTTGAAGATTTTGCTTAAAAACAACAGTTAAGGTAGCAAAAAACTTTTTGAAATAGGTTAAGGTGTTTATCACTAGAATGATAATACATTATGAGTAGAAATGTTAGTAACTCGTAAATATGAGGTGGATAATGCTTACAACTAGATAGAGTTGTATTTTTGAGATGGTGAAATTGATCATTCATAGTGCTTTATCATGAGAAGGGTAATGGTAATTATAACATTCTCGTTGATGAGTAGATTGTGTCAGAGATGAGAATCTTAATAAGTGCTATATATATATTCAGACGGTCATATACCATATCGATACAATAAAAGGACGAAGATGGTCCACTATAGGTCATGACTATTGGCCAAATGTAATACCCATTAGTTTGTATATACAAATGAGAGAGTGAGATACAAAAGTGATAAGTCTATTGGTTTTAATATGTACATTTATTTATATTGTGAGGTGGGTCCTAAGATTGTTGAGCTTCGTGTTACTCTTATGTTGATTTATGACCCGTGTAATCTAAATTGTAATTGTGTGACATGTTGATATTTTATTGGTTCTATTTGTTAGTTGGGTTACCTTGGTGTTGCTTTTTATTGGGTAATATTATTATTTCCAATTAAATAATGTCGTAGGTTAACCCATTAATCGAAAGTGAGAGAATGTGCTAGTTACAGTATATTGTCCCATATTGAATTTGATATTTCTATGTTATGTTGTGTTAATTAATCTTAGTTGACAAATGATGTTTACCAGTACGAGTTGTGTATGAATACTAATTTTGATAAATTATTTTAGGGTTGATGATATATTCCAGGTCGACTTTAAGTCTCTTATATGGAATGACTAGTAGTCATTTACCATTTTTGCATCATTCTTTCGGTTGGAAGTTGTATCTTTTCTGTCTTTATCTATTTAGAAGTTATTATACATGTCTAGACTAGGACTTTTGAGTTGTTTTGTTATGATTATTTACTCATAATGATCATATTATACTAAAAGTGGGAAGCCACAAAAGTAAAAGTTGAAATACTATTTTACCCCTATCTTAATTCAAAATGTTATAAAATATCTCAACAATTAAATATTAAATAATAATTATATCATATTATATTATATTTCATATATATATATATATATATATATATATATATTATACTAAAAGTGGGAAGCCACAAAAGTAAAAGTTGAAATACTATTTTACCCCTATCTTAAT